>ML809543.1:37026-68101 GCA_009831015.1 Picea engelmannii | reverse complement strand
CAAAACCACACAATATCACTGTAAATGAAAACAACTCAAATAGCCCACTCCCTGACTCAATCCGGAGTCCAAGGGAGTTCCACCGATGCCTCTACATCCTCAAGGTCTGAAACCCTGCACACTCAATGAAACTGAGTCAATAGAATCTGTATATAGCAATAGTAAAACATCATGTCATCAATCATGACGCATCATCATCAAGGTTAAGTGGTTCATCATCATAAAAATCCAGATCACTTGCGAGCAAGTGTCCTCAAAGAATAAGTTTTGTCAGTGCGCCAGAGCGGGATATTACATAGTAAATGTAAGTAGTTAGCTTTGAATTCTTAGATTAGACAGGTTTAGGAGCCGGAGGGAAAACGGATATAGACACCCTCACTTGTATCATTGTAACATTAGTAGTATTATCAATCAAGAGAGCATAGGAGAGCAGATGCAGAGAGTTGTGTAGAGTAAAAAAAACCCATGTACAGAAGTTCTGGATTAATACAAATATTTTTAGTTCAAACTCATGGTGTTCAATTTCTTTCTGTGTTTATACATGTTGATTGATATGTGCTTGTTTACTCTTTGTTATGCATTTTATTTGATGCGTGAATGTTGATTTCATATTTAATGTCTGAAATCTGAAGAGAGGGAGAGTAAGGAATGAGTTTCAATTGTTTCTCTTTCTAAGCAAGAGTTTTCCTGCAAGGAGTGCAGTGAAATTGTCCGCAAGGTGTGCATTGGCAGAAGTTAGAGTTCGTCTCTGAAAGCTTAGGAGGGATAACATTGTTCTCATTCTCGCAAAAGTGCAAGTTAAGCACAGGAGCCGTGCAAAGTGTGCGCTGGCTGAGAAGAGTCTCAGAGTTTGTAACCTGAGGGAGTTGCTGAGAAGACTGTTGTCGCAGGGAGTGCGCAGAGTTGAAGAGGTTCAAATACTTGGAAGTATTTGAAAAAATTTCGCAAGGAGTGCACGGAGTAATTTTCCCCATAGGACTTGAAGATTTTTTCAATCAAGCTCAGGAGGGATGGGTTCTTCGAAGTTGTCGAAGAAAATCTCAAGAGGGATAGTGCCTTGAAGTGTCAGAAGGAGGTGCAGTGACATTGTTTGTTGGTGGATAAGTTTCATGAAGGCATACTTGTTCATTTCGCAGGAGTTGTTAAGGAGACATTGGATGGTCGGAATTCTTCGTGGAGGATTCGTGAAGTCTCGGAAGCCGTCAGATCTTGCAGAGGAGCAAGAAGGTTACGGTGAGTGTTTTTCTAAGTGAAAGCTCAGGAGAAATCGGGCCGTAGGATTTGAACCAAATAGGGGTCGTTGGATCACTCACGAAATCTCATTTCGGGGTTTCAGGAGTTGGAGAACTGAAAGCCTTGCCTCAAGATTCGCGAGGTTACGAAAGGCGAAGTCCTGAAGGGGCGAAAGCTTTTGTGTGGGCCATTTATTGGTGAAGCACATTGGAACTTGGTATTTCGGGGTTTCGTGGGTTGAAGAGATGAAGGCTTAGCATCAGGATTCGCGAAGTCGCGAAGTCTGAGAACTCCAAAAAGGTGGGAAGTTCCATCATGGGACTCGTGTTGACGAAGTGTCAAAATTTCTCCATTTCAGCATATCAGAGGATAAGAGGTCGAGACTTTTGTCCCGAGAGTCCCAAAGTCACGAGACCGCAAAAGAATCTGATTCGTTCACTGGAAGGAGGACACATGTCATGATATCCTCTCTATCGGGGATTCAGACATCGGGGTTTAGAGAAGGAAGTCCTTCGACTTCACAAGTGGCGGAGTCGCGAGAAAATCGCAGCCATCCATCGGAGGAGGATAGGTGGTAGAGATCTAGGGATCTCGCGAACTCGGAGGTTCATAGGGTGAGAGCCCAAGAGTTGGGTGCTCCAAGTCGCGAAGTCGCGAAATTGCGAGGAGCGAGGATAGCCATTGGATCCAGGTCACGGGAGGACCGTTGGATCATGAACCCCATCATATTTCACACATTTGGGGTTTGGAGGTTGAAAGGAGTTATTTTTGACATCAGAAGTCGTGAAGTGCCGAGAGCTGAGGCATGGAGGAAACACGTGGCAGAACCACAAGGTGGGCCTGGGAAATAGACAGGCGCACACATGTCACCTAGTGGAAGGAGTCAACTCTTCGTTGACTCTCGCATATCGGGAATTCGTGAAGTAAGAGCACAAGGGCTTGACGTTGAAACATGTGAAGTGCCAAGAAGTGAGAGGAGCTTGTGTGAAGCTTAGCCGGTGGTCACGCGTAGAGGGTGCTGACGAAAGAATAGCTATACCCATTTCATGATCTCAGGTATCGCGAGATTGGAGAGGAAGAGTCGGGAGCCACGACTCGCAAACTCGCGAGATTGGAGAGGAAGAGTCGGGAGCCACGACTCGCAAACTTGCGAGATTGTGAGCTGCAAAGAAGGATCTGTGGATCGATTTGAAAGGAGATTCCATCAGGGAATCCGAAAGAGTCGATCCGGCTTGAAGGGGTTAAAGAACGATCCTATGAGCGGATATTGGTCCCGAGGGTCAATAGGTCTGCGTCAGAGAGCGCTTTCAATAATCAGTTTCATGTGTAAATGTATTTATGTAAGCCCATAGAGGAATACATGAGCGTGAGAGTGAGTGAGCTACTATAATATCCATGATCTAAATAATAAGACAACCGATACCTTTGCTTGGTGGGCGTAGCCCAATGTTTGGGTGAACCACATAAATATTTGTGTTTTATAATATGTATAATTGTTGATTGTGTGTTTCCTTATTTGCAATTACAACAAGTGGTATCAGAGTGAGCGTTGGAGATCCGTGAGGCCATCCGCAGTGTCAAAACCGTGGAGGAGGAATTGAATCTCTGCGTATAAATTGAGGACTGGAAGGAAGACCAGTTTTCAAGTCATTGTTGGGTGTCAAGGAGTGGAGTAGTGTTGATCAACGTTGGGCGTCAGGGAGTGTAGGAGCGTTGATTAGTAGTATACATGTGAAATTTTCTACAAATTAATTTAGCACTGGACTACAATCTTCAAGGGAGCGTCGTTTTGCACCGGTATTTTTAATTCCAACTGTGATTTCCTCTTACTGTTTTTTTCACTTTAAAAATCACATCGGTCTTTTAAATGGACTGTGTTTTATTCTTACGATATTATACACTTTGGAAATCGCGCCAATCTCCTTTATGAAACACTCGTATGATTTTTCCTTTGAAAAATTAAAGGTATGTTTTTTTTTTTTTATGAAAGTGGAAAGGTATGGAGGTTTGTTACATTTTGGAACTAAATATAATATGTAAAGGGTGGAGGAATTTAAAAAAAGGTGATTTTTAATTTCTTTTTAAATAAAAGGTGGGGTTAGTAAAAGGTTTTTTTATTAAACCTTGTGAAGAGTATACCATCATTCTTCAACATATTTTTTCAAAAGGCCTTGGTTATTATAAGCAGTGGTGTTTTTTGGAATGTTTCCTCTAATGGTAAAGATGCAGAGTGCTAAGTTCGAAATTGAGAATTTCAATGGCAAGAACAATTTTGAGATCTGGAAGGTTAAGATGCACGATCCGCTCGTGCAACAAGGAGTGGTAAAGGCACTTTTGGGAAAAGAAAAACAACCCGCAACGATAACATATGATGACTAGGATGATATTGATGCAAGAGCACTGAGTGTCATATGCCTGTGCTTGGCCGATGATGTTTTGTTCAACATTGATATGGAGAAGACAACAATTGGTTTGTGAACGAAGTTAGAAATCTTATATATGATGAAATCCTTGACGAACAGGATCTTGTGGAAAAGACAATTGTACAGTTTGCGCATGAAGGAAGGTACGAAAATAGTTGATCATTTAAATACTTTTAATACTCTCTTATTCCATTTGACTAGCATGGGAGTGAAATTTGAATCTGAAGATAAGGCAATTACATTATTGAGTTCTTTGCCCGTGTCATGGGATCACTTTGCTACCTCGATAAGTTTTAGTTCAACATAAAGTATTGTGTTTGATGATATTGTTGGAGCTTTAGTGTCTGAGGAAACAAGGAAGAAATCCAATCTAGAAACCTCTACATATGAGACGATGATGGTCAGAGGCAAACCTAAAGAAAGAGGACATGGTCAGATGGATTTGTCTCGGTCAAATTCGAAGGGAAAGAAGAGAAAACTTATGTGCTAGTTTTGTGGAAAATCTGGACACCTGAAGAAGGATTGTTGGAAGAGACAACAAGCCTCCAAAGAAGACCCTCCAAAAGAGATGAAGGAATCAAACGCAACTAAAACAGGTTCAACAACAGGTTCATGTATGACTGATGAAGTTTTATCAATTAGTATTGGTTCACGTCATGATCAAAAGTGGTTATTAGATTCAGGTGCTTCAAATCATATGTGTCTTCATAGACACTAGTTTATTACTTACCATTCTATAGATGATGGAATAGTTTACATGGGAAATGATATTTCAAGTAAAGTTGTGGGAATTGGTAGCATTCGAATTAAGATGTTTGATGGAACTGTTAAAATACTAACTGATGTGAGACATGTACTTTATCTTAGGAAGAACCTAATTTCTTTGGGAGTCTTAGACACTGGAGGATATAAGAGTATTGTTCAAGGTGGAGTTATGAAAGTCTACAAAGTAATTCTACTAGTTATGAAAATGAAAAAGGTTGGTAACCTCCTTTTGTTAGAAGGAAGAACTGAGTCAGATCATGCGACATCGGTATCTGAGAATGATAGTGATTTTGTTCGGCTGTAGTATCAATGGTTGGGCCATATGAGTGAACAAAGATTGAAGGTATTAACTGATTGAAAATTGCTTCCTAGTCTAAAGTCTTTAAAGTTAGATTTATGCAAGCACCGTATTTATAGAAAACAAAATAGACAAAGATTTAAAACCGAAAGACACACCAGTAAAGGAATCCTTGATTATATTCATTCTGATATTTGGGGACCATCCCCTACTATTTCATATGGAGTATCATCATATTTTGTAACTTTTATAGATGATTTATCTAGGAAGGTTTGGGTCTATATGTTGAAGAGTAAGGCTGATGTATTTACAATTTTCGAGCAGTTTAGAGCTTTAGTGGAAAAGAGCACTGGTAGGTCCATTAAATGTTTAAGAAATGATAATGGTGGTGAATTTACGTCAATGGAGTTTGAGAATTATTGCAAGGAATTTAGGATCGATAGGCATACAACCATTGCCTATACTCCTCAACAAAACAGAGTTGTTGAACGCATGAACAAGACTCTTCTAGAGAGAGAAAGGAGTATGTTGAGTAACGCCAACTTGTAGCAGGAAATGTGGGCAGAAGTTGTATCTACAGCTTGTTATATCTGGTGAATCGATCACCATCAACAATAATAGAGTGTAAAATTCCTGAAGAGGTATGGAAAGGTCACCCTTGTAATTATTCTAATCTTAAAGTTTTTGGTTGTGAAGCCTATGCTCTAATTCCAAAACATCAGCGTTCTAAATTAGATCCAAAACAAAAAAGGATTATCTTTGTTGGATATGGTGACGGTATTAATGGGTACAGGTTGTGGGATCCTACTGACCACAAGATCACCATTAATAAAGATGTAATATTTGATGAATCATCTCTCATCAAATGAAATGTAGATGTTCAAATGAAATAAGAAGAAGCACCAAAGTATCAACAAATTCAGTTTGAAACCAATGAAGGTGAACATGAACAAGTTTAAGAAGATGTTCATGAATAATCTCCAATAGCAGAGGAAGACATGGTTGATGATGACAATCAACGGATTGTGGATGAGCCACAAACTTCGCTACGAAGGTCTACTTGGGTCAGAAATCCTCCAAGAAGGTATGATGATTTTGTTTCATCAGTTTCTTTAAGTACTAATGATGATGAACCTTCATGCTATTGAGAAGCTGTGAAGGGTTCTAACAGTGATAAATGGAAAGAAGTGATGAAGGATGAAATGAAGGCATTAGAGAGGAATGCTACATGGGACCTAGTAGAACTTCCAAGAGATAGAAAAATTGTAGGTTGCAAGTGGGTCTACAAGCTAAAGAAGGGTGTTGATGATAAGGTGGAAAGGTACAAAGCAAGGCTGGTTGCAAAAGGATGTTGTTAGAAAGAAGGTATTGACTTTCATGATATTTTTTCACCAGTTGTAAAGATTGTTTCAATTCGAAATGTGTTAGCATTAGTTGCATTGCTTGATTTGGAGTTGGAGAAACTAGATGTTAAGACTGCTTTCTTACATGGAGATTTGGATGAGGAAATTTACATGGAATAACCTAAAGGGTTCGTTCAGAATCGCAGCAAGAAATTTGTTGCAGGCTCAAGAAATCATTGTAAGGTCTGAGGCGGTCGCCCAGACAATGGTACAAGAAATTTGACTCTTTCATGGTGAGCCAGAATTATACGAGTGAGTATGATAATTGTGTCTACTTTAAGAAATTGAATAATGACATATTCATTATCTTAGTATTGTATGTTGATGATATGCTTTTAGCAAGAAAAATCATAACTGAGATCAACAAGTTAAAGGCTCAGATGGCTAGGATATTTGATATGAAATATCTAGGAGCAACAAGACAAATTTTAGGCATGGAGATATTCAGAGACAGGAGGAATGGTAAGCTTTGATTGTCACAACAAAAGTATGTTGAGAAGCTACTTTTGAGGTTTGGTATAAACAATGTGAAACTAGTTTTAGTCCCTTTGGCTTCCCATTTTAAGCTTTCTTCAAGTTTATGTCCTAGTAGAAAAGAAGAAAATGAATATATGTCTTGAATACCATATGCTAATTCAATAGGAAGTCTAATGTATGTGATGGTTAGTACAAGGCCAGACATTTCACATGCAGTTGGGGTTGTCAGCAGGTATATGGAAAATCCAAGTAAAGAGCACTGGGCAGCAGTGAAATGGGTGCTTCGGTATCTGAGGGGAACAAGTGATTATTGTATCACCTATTACAGTGGTTGTGAGTTAGTCTGTGGATATGTTGATTCTGGTTTTCCAGGTGATTTGGACAAGAGAAGGTCGACTTCAAGGTATGTCTTTACTCTTCCAGGTGGAGCCATTAGTTGGATGTCAAAGCTACAAAACATTGTTTCTGTATCCACTACAAAAGTATAATATGTAGCTTCTTCACATGCTTGCAAATAGGCAGTTTGTTTGAAAGATTTGTTTGGTGAGTTTGGAAGGATGCAAGACAAAGTAAAGTTACTTTGTGATAGTCAAAGTGCTATTCACTTGGCTAAGAATCCAACTTATCACAGTAAAACAAAACATATACCTATCAAGTACCATTTTGTAAGACAAGTCCCATAGAGGCAGACATGAGCGTAAAAGTGAGTGCACTGCTGTAATCTCCATGATCTGAATAATAAGACAACCCTCTGCTTTGTGGACGTAGCCCAATGTTTGGGTGAACCACGTAAATATTTGTGTTTTATCAACATCTTATTCACATCATTTGCAGTGAATATCCAAACCAACCAACCCTTCACAAGTACCATACTTTACAGATTGTAACCTAGCAAAGCATGTCCAAACCAACCAGCACTTCAGAAATATAATACTTCACAGATTGTGACCTAGCAAAGCACCAAAGTTTTTCGCCTACCATGATTTTAGGGAGTCTCCTCCCATTCTTTTACTTGGGAATATGCCAAGTACAAAATCCTGCCGTTCCTTTATTTAGTTGAGCTTAACACTATCTCCAGGATGGATATTGATGGCTTCTTGCTTTATGCTTATACATTTCCTTCGCTTTCGAGGGTTCCTTGGTCGTCCGGGTCCCATGCCTTCATGATCTAACCCCATTAGATCAGTGGATAAGATACGACTCATGAGATTCCCCGTTAAACACTTACCAATGAATCCCAGGTCCACGTTAAAGCTGTATTTCTATCGTACCCAACGCTGAATGAACTGGATATCAAATCTAGGTGTGTTGAATCAGCCGAACAGAATGCGTGGGGTATAGGATTTTGTGTCAAAGTAAATGTCCTTAACATTACTGTATGCGGGGATGATTTCCCTGGCCCGATAAATCTCCGAAAGCATACGTTCCTGAATCTTCACCATGTGGAGATTGAAAGCCATGCCAAGGTGATGCGACTATAGTCAGTGAAACACTGATGGGGGGCAGATCAGGGGCCTGACATCCGGTCTGAGCCCTTGCCATCTCACTCAAAATTTTCACCATGGGACTGGATTGGCGAGAGTCATAAGGAACAAGATTATCAACTAGATCTGACCAGATCTGCTAGTCCTCCAGTGGATCATCTGAGAAGTTAACCAGATCGTTCTCCATTAACTGGCTCAGAAATCCTAAGCCAGAAACCTGGCTCCTGTGGAAACCTTAGACCGTAGACTCGGTTTTGGCAGACCGCAGCTCGCCTCCCGCAGACTCGCCTCTCTCCTCATACGCGCCTCCTTATAACTCCACTCTTACTCTAAATTAATTTTCCATTAATTTAGATTATAATCAATATCTAAAATATTCTTATGAATCGCACTTTGATATTCAATGATACTTGCGACAGAACTGCCTTAATGAATAAAATGTATTCAAATTGAACATAAATTCATTACAAATTACGGATATTCCTAGATTTGTATTGTTCATGTCATATTCCCAATGTCCATAATCAATATATATATATATATATATATATATATATATATATATATATATATATATATATATATTTATATTTATATTTATATTTATATTGTAATGTGGTTCAAGCTATGATTATGTTATGGAATTTTTTTGAAAATCAAAACCTAATTGAAAACAAATAGATTCATGTAACTTGTTCTGAAACATAGTGTTTACATCAAATAACCTTTTAAAAGTGGGTTGGAGGTTTCAGGTTTTTTGTTCTTACATAGAAATAATATGGAATTGTTTTATACATTTAAAAATTGCTAGGTTTAAAGTGTAATTAAAAACACAAGGTTTTAGATCATTTTTATGGAAAAGATCTTTTTAATAATTTCAAAAAATATATAAAAGAAAATTGTTTTTCCTTTTTCTTTTATTTCATACAATAAATATGAATAAAAATCTAACTATATTACAGAAAAATTGAATATTCCCAATTCAAATTATTTGCATACTTAAATTTTAAATTCAAATTATTGGCATACTTAAATTTTAAACAGTGTCTTGTCTAGGAAATATGATGTACAATGCAACCTAGTATAATCACTAAGAGAATTGAAACCATTATCTTTAGATTTCATTTTTCATATGACTTTTTTTAATATTTTTATAGACATAAATCATGATAAGAAAGAAAATTGAAACCATTATTCCTAGATTTCATTTTTCATTTTTTATATGGGTTTTTTTTTAGACATTTTAAAGAAAATCATGATAAGTGTGAGGATGGAGGAATTTTATCCATGTCTCCTTTACTATGGTGTTAATATGGGCACAAATGATAAGGTTGAGAAATTATGGTGTTAGTATGGGCACAAATGATAAGGTTGAGAAAAAGGTGGATAGTAAAGAGCAACAAAATAAAATGATTGAATGTTTTTTATGATTCAAATATATATTTTTAGCTGATTATGTTAAACAATAAAAATAGATATCTTTAAAATAGTAAAGATTTATTGTAAGTAGTAAATATATTTTTTTTTAATAATATATATTTTATTTATATTTTTAAAAGAAATAATCAATAAATAAATTATGAAACAAAGAGTAGTGGATTTAATGGGAAAAATGCAAGAAACATTTTAAACAATTGGGAGAAATGCAAGAAACAATAGATAACATTATCCAAATCTCACCTTTATCTTGAATCACAAATAAGTTAATTCATCTTTTTTTCTTATAACTTGGTTCATATTTTTTTTTAGGTAGTATCCAGATAATAAGAGAGTTGGGCCAGCAACAAGCAGTCTGTTGTGCTGCATTAGGTGATATATACAATGTTAGATCACCTCAATATATAAGCTTGAATATATTTGATGATATATATATTATATACTACCTACCACAACATTCAATGTTGCCTAATAAATTGTATTATACACCTACAACAGCATTGAATTATACACTTAAGGTCACATTCAATACTGCTTAGTAAACCGTATATTGCTGACCATGGGAAAATTCTATCCCTTATGTTATTTTTGTGATAATTCCTTGATATCTCTTAAAGGTAAGTCCTTAGATATTGTCTTTATTTTTATTTTTTATTTAATTTTTTTATTATTTTTTTTATGTCAATTTTTTTCCACTTGATTATTATTTATATTTGTATATATCTTTATTTTTATTTATTAATTTTTTTTTGTTGTCAATTCTTTTCCACTTGTATTTGTATATATTTATTAGTCGTTGAAGGACTTACAAATTATTTTCTCGGAAATGGATTATGTGTTCATTTTAATTTTTTTAATAGAGGATCCAATGAGGATTTGAGTTGTCCCCTCTATGATACAATGCGATGGTATTGTGTACATTCAGTCTTACCTATATATATTTGTGGGCATTATAATCTTGGAGTTTGAATAGGTGTGTAAAGTTGTACAAATTTGTAGAGGTTTCATCCTTCTATAAATTTTAAGTTAAAATTAAATTGTTTTAATGGAGATATGCAGACCTAACCACACTGATTTGATTTAATTTAATTGATATGGTGATAGCCATAAATTAGCGTTTTGAATGATGCTTCGTTTTCTTAGGTTTAAAGGATTTATTTTAAAAACAAGATTGTGTAAAGTGATACTCTGTAATAACGAGGAATGTCCTTACATAAAGACAAGGAATGTAATGTCATTATGTTATAAATTTATGAGACATGGATTATACTCTTACGTGGGCACATACGCATATGAAAACCAACATACACCCACTCTGTTTATTCATTTACCTGTAAAATGTATCCTTTCTCTTTTTTACCAGTGGCAAGTAGTTGCATTTCTCATTCACTCCAATCAGGCGTATCTGTTGATTTCACTTGTTCGAGAACTTGGTTGTCAAATATATAAGTGCTTATCCGGTGTGTGAAACGGAGTGCATTGGAAGATTTTAGAATGTAATATGCATTTTCTAGACAAGCCCTTAAATTTCAGGCTTAGCCTAAGCTTGAAATCCTATGCCATCTCCAAGGAAGGCTGGCTGTTATTGCTTTCAGAATTTACCAGAATACTTGCATAGTTACAATAGTAAAGTGATATGATCCTAGATTACTTGTACAGACAGTGCAATGCAAGCGAGGAGGAAGATGCCTGTAGCAGTCGTCTCTTCTCCCCTCACTGTACTCTTGAATGTTGTCATGTTGTTGCACTTCATTAATGTTTTCCACATTTTGCTTCGATTTGGGTTCTTCCTTCCCGTGTAGTGATCTCCCGGAAACCATCTCCGCAATCTGTTTAGTTATCAGAACTCGCAGTATTAAGCAGAACTAGCAACCAAAACTCTTATTCACCTGAGAATGCATAATCTCAATTCATATATATATATATATTGCAAGGGCCACACCCGGTCTTACATTTAGGTTTTGACCGGGATGATGCATGAACTTATGACATGTCCAAAATTTGCCAGCAAAATCTAAATGATTCCAATGCTGACTAAGTTGCATTGTAGGGGCAATATTTGTGTTGAGAAGGAACATAAACCATGTTCCTGTTTCAGAGTAGCATGTGAACAGGTCACCCGTTCACGTCTTACTAACACGTCAATCAATTTTGTTTGGCAGTGTCTTCACGGAAACCATGGAGATCATGACTTTCTAGAAAATGGGGCAAATTTGTTTGGAACCTCAAAAGTGAATATTGTTCAATGAATCCAAAGGAAATCAAAAGTGAATATTGTTCAATGAATCCAAAGGAAATCATAGAGCACAGCTTCTCTCAACAATTAATTAAGTACATATCACTCCATTATCTTTTATCGTGAGAAGCCACGGGTCCACTATGCACCTCGGCCAATGTTCATGGAAGCCGATATAATAAGATAGCACAGCCACATAATTGTGGCTGATGAAATTCCAAAGGTATATTTAATTTACTAAATCTAATTTTAATATAAATTTTAATTAGGATTTGTAAATAAAAACTTTTATAATATTTAATTTACAAAATCTAATTTTAGCATAAATAGTTGATGGTGAACATGGCCATTACATGTGATAGCTCCGTAGTGGACATTGAGACATTAGCGCTTCATGAGAAGTGGCGCTTCAAGAGATCGGGCATCTGATTAGGTTGGATCATTCCATGGTTGATATAATAATAATAATAATAATAATCTATTTTTAAGGTTCCGGCCAAGCCAGCACACCAAATTGGTGTATGAGACCCCCTTGTTTGTGGGACAAGGGACCCCCCTCCACCCAGCGATTTGACTGGTAAAGTCTACGAAGGTATACATACCCTACCCTAACCTCTTAAGAGGAAACACATGTTCTTAAACATGACTGATAGCTCAGTCATGTTTCTCATTTTGAAAGAAGAAAATTAAATGATCATCTAATAGATGATAATATATTAATACTGAAATAAAATTATTGATAATTAGAAAGCCATAAATAATTTCCTAATTATATTAAGTAAATGTTAAATTTATAATCGTACATTAAAATTTATGATTAAAAGATGATTAAATTTGCTCATTTCCAATAAATATACACTTTTAAAAGTAATTATAATTTGGACCTCTGTATTTCATAGTAAATAAACAATTATTTCTCAAAATTCTTCTAAACATTAATGCATATTATTATTTTAATAACAACAAATCTAAATTATGGTGGAACATTAAACGCTTCATATTCATATTTTCATTCACATTAACGATTAAAACGTTTTCCTAATATTATTTAATCAAATAAGTGACCTAACCTACATGTAAGCACAACCATTTTGAGAATTTATTAACTAAACACTCTTTGGTGTCACATTGTTCTAAGTGTGCATTGAGATCTACATTTTTTTTAATGGTTTTGAACATGTACTATGCTGTGTTGGCATTGGTATGAAGTACATATAAACAATATAAAATCATCCTCAATTCCAAATGTAATTGGTATTATTAAGAACAATGTGAGTTTAATGGTTAAGAACATGTGTTTTTTCTTAAGAGGTTACAGGTTCAAATCCAAGGGAAGTAGGGTATGTATACCTTTGTAGACTTTATCCACAAACAAGGGGGTCTCATACATCAATTTGGTATGCTAGCTTGACCTTGACCTTAAAAATAGATTATTATTATTATTGAATGAAAATAACATTTTGATGAAATTGTAAAGATATTAAAAATAACTAAAAAAAAAAATTATGCATAATAAAGTAAGTCTAAAGTAAGTTTACTTATAAAGATGAGACACCATGGTATTAGTCTAAAATAAGTTTACTTGTCAAAGATATGAGACACCATGGTATTACTATGGTAAGAAAGAGCAGTATTCACATGATTATTTCAAACACAAGCATGTGCACGAAATGAGAAAATAACATTTAAAACATTATGCAAAGGAGGAATATCGTCACAAGTACGATGAGCGAGTGAAAAGTGTGTTGTTGAATTCACTAGTGACAACCAAGACATTAAGGGATACTCGGTACATGAATTCAAGGATGAGCAAACATATTATTGGCGGAAGGGAGGATAAAATAAAAAGTTTTGTCTTAGACTTCACTCAGGGAAACTAAGACATAAAGGGATGTTTGATATATGAATTCAAAGGTGACCAAAATATATTATTAGTAGAAAAGAGTAGTTATGGAAATAGGAATTTATAATGTTGGTTAGTATGTTTGAGTTTAGATATATTTAAATATATTTTAATATTATATATTTAAGTAAAAAGAGATATATTTTTCTTCGTAGTAAGATTTTAAATAAGTGAATAATACATTATGTGTTCTCGACTTTAACTTTAACTATAAGAAGAGTTTTATTTCAATGCATCATTTATAAAAATGGATCTAAAGTAGAGTTTAATGATGGGAAATTATTTATCAATTATCAATGACAAGAAAAATAATTATGACATTAATTAGGAGGAAAACATATGTGATGCCAAGATTGTTGGTGAATGCACAATGATAACAATAATAGACCAAAGTAAATTGTGGAAATTAAAGCATGGACACTCTATGAAGCATACATCTTAGGGTAATACACATAATCAATTTTTAAAGGGAGGTAATAACATGTTAAGAAATTATTGGGATTGGTTCATTTTACTCTCCATGGAGTCACGACTAGACCATCATAGCAATTTATTACTAGAGCCATCATCGAAAAAAGGATAAAACTATAAGTCTAAAGAAAAAAATATATATTAGAATTGTTGAATGATATGATGATGTGGACCTTGAGGGCATGCCTCCCAAGAAGCATGCACCATGAACAATGTCTCCCAACAACACCTCACTATCATGGCACAGTCATTGAGGGTGTCTTAGGACACCTCATTGTTAGGGCGCAACCTTTAAGGGTTCCTTTCCAGAATCCTAGCATAATTCATGGATAGTTGGTTGCATCTTTCATCTTTCAAGTTAGATCATACATATGCATTTTTCATTATTTATTATATCTTTTGAGTTGCATTTATTTAGTTTATTATTTTTGTAGCCTTTAGAGTGCAAGAGAGTAGTTAAGAAGTTAATTTGTGGACCCTTTGTAAAACTATAAAATGGATTTTTGTCACATGAATACATTTAGGGAATCAATTATGATCTCTCGTTTCTTTCATATTGTTTCTAGGTTTAATTCTAGACCAGATATCTTCCTCGTCTTTTTGGTATTAGATCCCATGATTTAGGCTTTCTTTCTCACTTGGATCTAGTTCATTGGCTCAGAGCCCACCCAATATTTATAAGCATTCGATATTTTTTGGGAGGTTTCTCTCCTAACTTACACATCCTATGGATTAAATATGGTTCCTTCGGATTATTCCCTCACACCCAATTCTTTCTTGGTGAAAACCCTAAATGACTCTCTTCCTAGGGATTCTTCTTTTGAGGTTTGGTTCTATTGGCTCAACACCCACCTAGAATCCTTAGTTTGTAGTAACATTATGGGTTCTTTTGGAAGTTTCCCTACTGCCCTAGATGCACTCTATTACACATATAGTCTAGTGTCTCCCTAAACTACTACTCTCTAGTAGCATCATTTGTTTTTTTAGACGATTCCCTCCCACCCTAGAACTACTACCTATTTTATATATTAACCTTTTTTCTCTTTCCATACCTAGATATTCAACATAGGGATCCTCTGGTCAAGCATTCACAATTTTCCCACAAATATTTCACACACTGTCTTCATGCAAAGAAACTTCTTTAGATGAGGATGAATCCCCATTCTCTAACATTATTAAGGATTATGCCGATGATCTCATAGATTCCCTACAATACCAACCTAAGGTTCCCACCTTTCCTTTCTATCTTGATACCCACATTTCATTACCCAAATATGGTGGGAAAATGCACGATGAATTGGTAGAATCATGGATCCATAATTTAACTCCATATTTCGATAATTTCCTTGAAATGAACGAAGATAAATATCTTCTTATTGTAGAAAAACACTTAGAAGGTATGGCACAAACTTGGTGGCCGTCATAATATGTTTCTCCATATATCTTCATTGAACTCAATGAACATATAGCTACCAATTCTTAACTAGGTGCATCACTAATTGGGATGACTTCTATAAATCTTGGAGGAAATGTTTTTATACTCTTGGAAACCTACAAAACATGATGTGTAGATGGTTACAACATTAAAAAGATCTAGGTCAAAGCATCTCACAATATATTGATATTTTTACCAATCTTGAAATCCAACTCCAAATCACAGATTATGAAGAGGTACTTATCCTTAAGTTTAATTCTAGTTTTCTTATTCTTTTATTATCATAAAGTATCATCATTTGAAAGCATCTCCCAAGATCAATTCTTTATCTATGCCCTTAATATAGAATGCAAATTAGATAATCACCCTTTCTTTATTCCTTCTGTAATCCTAAGCCAAACCCTACCCCTATCCTTTTCAAAAACACTCATCCTTCTTAACCTCCTCCTGCAGACACTTCTAGCACTAATGTCATTTGATTTCCTTCCTCTCACCCTCCCCATAGGTGCCACTATCATAGTATTACAAACCACACAATTGTAGATTGTAGGTTTCTACAATGCACCTCTACCACCATATAGTGAAAGGAGAATACCCTTTATATTTTACCTTCATCTCACTCTTTGAACCCTTCTCCTCAACCAAAAATTTTCCATCTTCCAAACATTATTTCACCAAACCCTTCCTTACTCTTAATGACTAAGGAAAATTATTCACACTCTCTTGATATCCTTTTTACTTATAATTGACAAGTGAAATACCAAATTATGAGTCCCAGGGAAAATTTTAGGGGCTAAATTTCACCCATGGGATAATTTTCCATGCTTGTCCCCAACAAAATATTTTCCATTCTAAAAATTATTCTCCCAAATTCTATAGGACAAAATTATTTTCCCTTAAAAATGGCCAAAATTTTATAAAGACTAACAAATCCTTAGAAATTTGAATATTTTAACAAAAATATTGTCAAACATTTATAGTTGACATATAAAGGACCAATAAAATTTGCCAAAGTTTCCACATTTCAAAATAATTTTCCATCCTTAAAATTATCGATGATTGCAACCATCATCCTCAATAATGGCATCCAAAATAATATCATATCACAAGGCTTTATAGTTCATCTTCAGCTCCCCACCACATCACGCTCCTCCCCTTATCAACTTAGTCAATTCCAACATAACAGATTTGATCTTATGTATCATTGTTTTGTAATGTGCCCTAATCCCCATAGTAATATTAGCTACTACAACACGCATATCTCCAACATTTCGACCAATTGAAGGGTACCCAAACACTTACCATCTTGTTTCAAGATAGACATTATCTAAAACTATAGATAAAGGCGAGGACCCTTTTCCTTTAAAGAGAGATAACATGTGGCCCAACACTCTTGTATATGTTCATAGATCTCATACTTTTCACTATCAACTTCTACCTACTGGTGAGATTCTCAAGGTCCCATGAAACATTATTGCACTTTTACAAATGGAAGGTCATAATAAACCTACGCCTCATCAACAATAGGATGAAACACATAACACTCTACCCCTTCCAATGATTCAACATAATAGATATATAAGCTATAGTGCACCTTTTAGTCGTCATTTTTCTATAAAAAACAACAAAACCCCATAGTCATGACATCAATATTCTCTCACTTTTTCCATTCGATCAACACTTACTCAAATCAATGCTTATGCTCAAAAGGATTCTACAACACATCCCAAATCCATTTTACATCAACCTACATGGCCCTATCCTTGGAGTTAGAATTATCTACAATCCTGAAATGGTTGCAAAATCAATATGATATGTGATGTCTCTTATCGGGGATGATGATTTTACTTCCAATATAGCTTGCACACTCTATTTCATGTTTCCATTTGATGGCACCTTCAATACACCAGTTTGGGAAACACATATGTGTCTCTCTTTAGGGCATACCTCCTTTATCTCTCACTATGCAACCTCCATATGTTCTTCGATTACATGAAGGTATTCCCAACATCACACTCCTTGGAAACATATAATCTGGTATAAACATGTAGGTTTCTCTCTAGCGCCTGACATCAAGCATGAATACTATGTTTTTTTCATATCCTATGGGAGGACAATTATCTCCACTCATACTTTTTTCATTGAACACTCCAACGTACTATGTCAACATACTAATAATTAATCAATTATTGAGTCCACACATTCAACAAGTGCAATCTTCATTTTGCATCTCTACAAGTTAGATTATCTCATGTTCTCATCCCATCTATCAATTGAATAATTTCACATGGATGTTTGCACCACTAGATATCTCTCCCAATAGATGTAGCTTACTTGTTCTAGTAAAGCATTGTGCTATTAGGTTCATTATTTTTCCAACATTTCTGGCCATAGGGAATGACCAAAGGATAGATTCAAGTAGCCAACACTTAGTGTTAAATACTACAACCAATATCCCTACAACACTACCTCCAGTTGTAGCCAAACACTTATCATTAAGGGATGTTTCTCCCAACCCCTTTTCTCTCGATAGAGATATTCCTAAATTTATAGGACAACAAGGACTCTTTCTATCTAAAGTGGGAGGAACTAAGAAGTGCACAACCTTTCATGGTGCCTTTCTAGATTCCCAACATAATTCATGGATAGTTAGTTGCATCTTTTGGCCTTAGAACTATTTGCATATATGTTGTCTATCATTTGTTCAACCTTTGAGCTGCATGTATTTAGTTTATTATTTATTTTAGTCTTCAAATTGTGTGCAATTAGTTAATCAATTCATTTGTGGACCATTTGTAAAAATATAAAAAGTCCTCTGGACAAATGAATAAAATTAGACAATCAATTATTTTCTCTCATTTCTTTCTTATTGTTCCTAGGTTTAATTCTAGATCAAATATATTCCTCATCATATGAGTACAAATGTGAACATATAAGTATTGAATGAAGGACTAGGTCACTATCAAGGAGTGTGATTGTTGAGAATATATATGGGAAATGATGGTTCTTCATCTCCCATTTATTATTTTCATCTATTTTTTATGCTCTTTCCACCTTAATTGAGACTTGATTAATGACCAACTAATTAAAATTGTTTGAATTTAAAATAGTGGAAATTGAGGCCCATTAAATGAGTAAATAAATAAAAATTATTTGAACTTGAATATGTGGTTCCATTCAAGACTCTCTTAATAAGAAACATTGGATAAAAAAAAATATGTTATTAGACATACATGTGATCCAAGAATTTTACTTGATAAATGACATCATTTTGTGCTTATTTCCATGAGGTTGTTTGGACATTATATTTATGTATTTATTTTTTTCCAAGCAAAACATTGTGGGTAAACTTTTGGGAACTTCTCTACATTTTGAAAAGGACACCTGGTGTAAACCCATTAACATTCATTATGATGCTTGAGACAATAAGGAAATTGAGTGAGACATACAACATAGGAACCCAAACCATGTTGGAAATATCACACACTCACCTAGGTAATTATTTTCCTAAGGTTGATAGTCCAATGTTGAGGGAGATTCCATTGATAAGAATATTCTCTTCTAATAATACTCCCCTAAAAATTAGGGCACCTACTACAAAATAGCGCACCTTCGCTCTTTAGTTCAAAGTGAGTTACACCTCAGTTAGACTAGTGGAATTCACTCATGCATGGAAACCTCACTTTTATCACCAGTAGCTGCATGTTCACCTATGTTTCCCCACCATTAGTATGCATATCTCATGCATGTGTCTAAGAGGATGTATTTCTTTTGGTTGGTTGTGTTTCTTTGACTTCCACATGTGTGACTCTGTTAATTGATGATTGCATGGACTAGTTAACTAGGACCAGGTGGAAAATTAATTTGGTTTTTATCAATGAGTGTTGACTAGATATCTCTAGACCACTATTATGGCACATTCACTTATCCTTGTAGAGTATATCATGTGTATTATTACCATTTACTCATTCATTTAATACAATTCATTATTTCTCTCTCTCTCTCTCTCTCTCTCTCTCTCTCTCTCTCTCTCTCTCTCTCTCTCTCTCTCTCTCAAGTTTGTGTTACTTTTCTACTATCTAGGTTCATTGTGAAAACTTCACATGGTATCAGAGCCTTGACTTCTAGGAGAAATCACATAAGAATTTATATTTTCATTTATATGAGGAAGATGCAGTTAGAAAAATTGAATACTCATCGGCAATACTTCTCACACCTCAAAACTATTTCGAGTGGAAGCTAAAATTTTTGCATCAACTCAAATGTAGAGGCGTGTACAAAATTATGATGGCCATAATGGTGGAGCCAAATTATTCTATCAAGAAGAACATGTATCTAAACCGCATGGATAATGTGTATGGACTCATCTATGTGTCTATGTGCTCGAGCTTATGTTTCACATTGAATAATTTAAAACACCAGATGATATTTGGACAAAGTTGGAGTATCTTTTTGGAAAACACGATGAAATGAGATGCCATATGCTCAAGGTCAAGATGAAATCCTTAGATCCAAGGAATTTTGATAACATCCAGGACTTGTTTACGAAGTTCAAGTCCCTCCTCCTTCATATAAAGCAATGTGGAATAGACAAATACACTAACCACAATCGGTTAATCCTTTCTATCTTGGCAAAACTTAGTCTGGACTATGTTGTTTTTGTCTCATCGTTCCATACAAATAAATTAACTTTAGCAACAACATAGAAAATGTCGACATTGGATCATTTTATTGAATCCCTCACGCATGAGCAAGATAATCTCATCAAAATGGGGATAATCAAGGGACCCAATGCACATGCACTTACTATGCATGAAAGAAGCAACACTTACATTTTAAAGTCCAAGAAGAAAATCAAGGGAAAGGTGCACGCAAAGCCAAACAAGGAAGGGAAATTCAAACTCTTCGATAAGTCTTAGGGATCCAAAGGTTGAAAAGGAAATAAAGGGAAGAATAAATGTGGTTATTGTAGCTGAGACTATCATCCTGAATTGGCATGCATGAAGAAATAGATTAATCAGATGGCATGGATTCTTCATAAGAACAACCTTGGGGATTAGATTCTTGAACTTGCCAAGAAGAAGTCAGAAGATCAAGAACTAACAAATTGAGGTAACTATAATGCATTGATTGCCATTAACTCTTCTCCTAATGCATGCATCTTAGATTCAGGCGCATCCCATCATATGGAAGAAACAAAAAATGTTTTATCTCATATTTCTACATGCATAGGTCCTCTCCTATTGATGATTTCTCACGATACACTTAGGTGTATTTTCCGAGGAAGAAATATGAAGTTTTTGAGCATTTCAAAGACTTCAAAGCACAAGTAGAGATTCAATTCAAGAGAAAGATCAAAATCCTCCTCACAAATAATGCAGGGGTAATATGTGAACCGATATTTTCAACATATATATTCATAGGTGGGTATTTAACTTCAATACACAATATCTTACACTCTGAATCAGAATGGAGTATCCGATTAAAAGAACAAATCCCTCAAGGAGATGGCCACTTGCATGTTTCATGCAAGATCTCTATTGCCCAATATTTGGGCTAAGGAACTTAACTATGCTAACCACATTCAAAATAGATCTCCTCATAGATATTTCAAGGACCAGATTCCCTTTAATACATGGAGTGGAAGAAAACCATAAGTCACCTACTTCCAAATATTTGGATCACGCGCATGTGCCTACATACCCTCTGAAAAGAAAAAAGTATTAGTTCAAAAAGGTACCCCATGCATATTTGTGGGATATCCAGATGGTGTGAAGGGTTATAGGTTACTTGATCCCTCTATGTATAGGCTCATCATTGAGAACAATATTCAGTTTGAAGAAATGCCCTTGCATGCACCATTGGAGCCACATGTAGACACCTTTGTACCACTACCTACACCACACATCAGTGATTATGAGTGCAATTAGATCATGGTTTATATATGATCTTTGAATATTATTTGGAACATGATGAGCATTTAGATTCTAAGCCACCATAGATACCCAAGTGGGCACAAACCACCCTACATGTAGCAAGATACCGTGTGGAGGATTCAACAGATCAAAGGAGGACAAGGTATCAGTTTAAGGATCCTCCTCATGCACTCACAGCTACTGAACCAATGATGCCCATTCATTTCTATATGGTTCTAGATTTATACCCACATAGCTATGGAGAGGATGTGGGGAATCATTTCTGGGAAGCCACTATTCAAGAGGAGTACAACTCTCTACTCAAGAACCAAAATTGAGATATGGTTATGATTCCTTTAGAAAAAAATATTTCCATATGCAGATGGGTCTACAAGACCAAGCAAGCAACAGAAAGACATGTGAGTGGGTATAATGCAATACTAGTTTCCAAAGTTTTTCGGTGGAACCACAAGATAGACTATGATGAGACATTTTCTCCTGTAGAAAAGATAGACTACGTCGGATTGGACCTTTCCATTACAAAACCCAAGGGGGTGGAAGTTCACCATATGGATGTGAAGAATGTCTTTCTTCATGGGGATATCTCAGAGGATATTTACATGGAGCAACCATAGGGTTCATACAAAACTCATCCTTAGTATGTTGACTAAAAAAAAATCACTATGTGGCCTCAAGAAAGCACCTAGAGCATGATATGCAAATATGGATGCATACTTTCTTTCTCAACATTTTGTTAGATGAAAATAAGATCTCAATGTCTACACGTTGAGAACCTTAGACTCCTTGTTGATCCTAGTTCTCTATTTGATGACCTCTTGATCATAGGAATTTTGACCTCAACAATTGCTACAGTTAAAGAAATTATGCATGACAAATTTTCTATGATAGACATGGGTTCACTACATTACATTCTTTGTCTCAAGATCAGTTAGGATGATTTAGGAATCAAGATATCTTATACTAAGTATTCTCGAGATCTCTTGGTTAAAATACACATGACAAAATGCAGGTTGAAAACCACACCCTTTCTGTCAGAGGTGCATCGTGAGGATGGCGGGGATACACCAATAGTGGGCAACACCTTCTATCGACATCTTGTGGGGATCTTTCTATATCTCACCCACACCCAGACAGATCTCTCATATGCAGTAGGGTCTATTTCCAGGTGCATGCAGGAGATGCATGAGCTACATTCGAAGGCTTACAAGTACATCCTCACGTTCAGGGGACCACAGGTTATGGGATGAACTATGGAACAAGTTGTGCATTAGATCTCATAGGCTTCACTAGTTTTGATTGGGATGGCGATAGCATAAATCGCAAGTCCACTTCTCAGTACGTGATTATTTTGGGTTTCGTTATGTTTCGTTTATCGAGCAAAAAGTATTCAACTATTTCTCTATCATCAACAGAGACCAATTATAGAGGAGCAATCAACATCATTATCAGGAAATTTGGCTTCAGAACCTCTTCATTGGGATCGACATCCAGTTCCACCATTCGACTGTAATTTGGTGTGACAATCAAAGTACTCTCAATTTTTGAAGAGACCCAGTGCAACATAATTATACCAAACACATCGAGATCCATATGCATTACATCAGAGAGATGGTACATGACATGATAATCAATTTGCAATATTGAACATCCTTCGAATAGACTATAGAAATATTCACCAAGACATTTATTAAGTAGAAGTTCCACTTCCTGCGCGATCATTTTCAAGTGAAGGACACATCTACTTATAAGTAGTTGCCTTATTTTATTTTTTTCTACATTGTACTTTTAGGGGGAGGATTTCCCATGAGGTTTACCCTCTTCCCTCTATTTTTTTCATTTTTTCATTCTTACATGCATAATACAATGGGTACCTAACATGGCCTTTGTTGTTGAGACCCATTCATCATGTACACCCTAGTAATGTTCACGGGGAGTGTTGGAGATATTACACACTCACCTAGGTAATTCTTTTCCTAAGGTTGATATTCTAATGTTGAGGGAATTTCCATAGATGAGAACAATATCTGTTAAGAATATTCCTCTAAAAATTAGGGTGCCTTCCCTCTTCATTTCAGAGTAAGTTACACCTCATTTAGACTAGTGGAAGTTACTCCTCCATGGAAACCTCATTTTTATCACCAACAATTGAATTTTCACATCGGTTTCCTAACCAAGAGTACACATATCTCATGCATGTGGAAAAGTGTAACGGACCTCCCGTTCGTCACGACTACAAACCTCATAAACAAGTGGAATTTTTTTTGTGTGTGTTTTTAACAAGTGTGTGCGCGCATACAAGGGGAACAAACATATTCGACTTTACTTCGCCACCCGACGACTAACAAGACGCAACCACGAAGATCAGAACAAGAAGACATAAGGTGCACAACAAGTAACTGCAAGCATTAAACAACATACTGTGTTAGGTACAGTATGAACACAGATGGAAGAATCCATAGTAGTATATTTTACTATTTCTGCACAGGAAAGCAGGGCGTTTAATCTTAGTTCTCTGCTTCGGAGAGAGAGAATGTCAGATATGCTCCTGGCCGACTGCTCAGGCAGAAACTAGTAATCTCTGTCAGGAGGTCGCAGTGGTGGGAACTCTGTCTTTAAAGAGCCCGCGACTACTAATACGACCTTAGAGGTGTGTCGCAAGAGTGGAAACCCTGCCTTTAAAGGGCCCGAGACTCTTGATATGACACTAGATTCTTTACACAGAAATAATCACACACACAGACTTACATACAGAGCGACTAGCTTTATCAGATCGAAGGGTCTGATATCATACAACTGTGAGTTTGGACAATTCCAATTATTGTACTAACCCTGGAATTAACCCGACCCTAAACGTCAGCATAGAAATAAACAACAACTTTATTAACCCTAAATGTAACAGCCCAACCCTAAGCCAAACAAATAAAAGCACCCTGCAGAAGGAACTCAGCAGGGAACATGGAGGTGTCTACATCCTGCCCGACACAAGCAGACCATGCACACAGAAGGTGTATCAACCAAGTACAACATTATTTAAAATGAACAACAACCCTCATTTACTAACTCACAATAGTCTTTGTACTTATTCAAGGACATTACACCACACATGTTTATCAATAACAACTAAAATTATAATAACACTGCCATGACATAATGAACATGTTACATTTATATCCCATTAACTTTGCAAAATAACATCACCTTATATTTTATGTGTTATCCCAACACTAAAATTACAAAACCATTGCCATAAAAGGGTAACACCATTTCATTTTAAGTTATAAAAAGTTCGCAAGAATAACATTTACATTACAAGACAATTACCATTAATAAAGCTAGTAAGGAAATTAACACCCTTAATCCAACCTTGATTTAAGACTCGACAATCACTACGACTCAACGGCAACAAGTATAGATCAATCACTTCGTTTGATTTCCATTAGTAGACAAGTTACCAACCCAACCTTAAAAATAAGTTCATAGAATTAATTGCAACCTTCCCCTCAAACCCAATCGTATTAATTCATTGTACTTACTTCAAGGACCTTACTTTTTACATGTTGTTAATAAAAACAAATTTAATTAGCCCTGCAATGAACTAACCATATCATTACTTTTCATACCAAATTAACATTGTAAAGAGACTAACCATGATCTTGATTTCATATGTTATCAATACTAATATAGCATTTTTCACATTGTAAAAGCATTACCATTACATGCTTCAATCAATAAAGTGTAATGAACTCACATTACAATAACATTGCAAACAAATAAAGATGATGAACATAAGGAGTTAAAGTCCTACTGAAAATCACATTGTAAATAAAGTTCCTTCATTGTAGATCATATTGAAATTAAAATCTCTTGAATGTAGATCATATTCTTTCATTACAACTGAAATAAGTAAGGGCTTGTTATGAAAATCAACTAAAGTAGATTGTTGTTATTAAGGATAAGGTAGATTACTATGTCTTAAGGCTAACATAGTTAAGTAGTTGCTTCTATGAATTAATAATGGAAAAAGTAGTGGATTTTATTTAACAGATAGATTGCTATAGGAATACTAACAATTAACGTAGTGGCGGGTGTAAAGATTACTGGAAAAGTAGATGGCTTGAATTAAATTAAGGTAGAGTGCTAAGGGACTGTAACTAAAATCAACGAGAAACCTTCCCTTTTAATCAATACCACCTTAAATTTGTAAGGATAAACAAGTCGGTAATACAACCACGTGGACTGTCAACCTATTTAACCACCCTGTCACTGTTGAATAAGACTTGTTATTATAATTAAATAAAGCAAAATCATTTCAAAACTGGCGGTCTAATACCACCATTGTTGTTGCTTTAGTGGTTCAAATGGCTGCATGAACCCGGTTTAAATTAAGATCTACGAGGAGGGGCATTCCTTCCATAAAACTGAAATCTGAGTTACTAGGGCTGAACATCCAGTGCGCTGTGGTTTCAACAAAAATTGGACGAATTTATATAAGAAAAGGGAGCTGTGGTTTTAACAAAAATTGGGCGATTTTAGATAAGAAAAGGGTGTTGTGGTTTCAACAGAAATTGGGCGAATTTAGATAAGAAAAGGGTGTTGTGGTTTCAACAGAAAAGCGTGACCACCAGGAAGGAAAAATAAAAGACAGGGCCGTCAACCCTTCGCGCCCCCTTAGCGGCGGTCCATTCGTCCCAATGATGCATAGTCGACAACTACGCACCAGTCCTGAGGAACCACCACGAAGGGGTAGCGAGGAGAGCCCCGAGATCAATAACTAAGCCTATGTATTTGTTTACTTAAAGGACAACACAAAAGGGTAAACACCCGGTGGAAAAGTCAAACGAAATTACAGGAAGCTGGCTTCCGGTCGAATGCCCCACGTCATCCCTGTGTATATGGATCCCTGGTGAAGGAATTCTCCCACGTTCAATCATTCAGCGAGAATCGAACACACGACCTGAGCTTACGGATTGTAGATTCGGATCATTGTTAACAATCCGCCTCAGCCATCTCTTTTTTTCTTTGGGGAAAAAACAGAGGTAACAAGGTATCCATTACAGCGCGAATCGCCAGGAGAACGGTTCCCTGTGTGTAGAACTTTTCATTATAACCATAACAGAGATGGATAAGGACTGTAACATTACACCTCAACATTTAAATGAAAAAGATCATTTTCAGGGAAAATACAACCGTGAACGGAAAAGCAGAAGCCTAGGAACACAGTGGAAGCTTTAAAGATGGATGTTTGGTAAAAATCGCAGTGGTATCACGTAACACCGTACCAATACTAGTGCTAAGGCTATTAGTTTTATTCTTCCTATGCACACAGTAAAAAAAAAGGATTTTCAATTTGTTTTCTATAATCACCACGTCCGTGGCTATAATAAAATTAAACTACCAAACCATCACAGGAGTAATAAGATAAATCGAACGGCATCAAGCTCAAGACAGAAATCATTCATTTACAATCAGCATACCAATCTAAACATGCACCCTAATGCTTACTACTTTACAAATCAAGAGCATACAGTTGCCTTTTTCCTGCTCCAAGTTTCGTCCGCGCGCTCAGTCCCACTCCTGCTCGTCGACCATCGAGACCTCACCGGTACCTCCCAGCCAATCGCTAGGGGTACTCTGCTTCCCCCTTAGCCCCCCGAGCCGCAAAGGGGCTACACACTATCCAGATGGTATGTCTATCTTCCCAGCTCGCCTCGCAAGGCCGAGCTACCACTCCTATCCGAGCTAAGAAAATCCCAACTCCTCACAAGTAATCAGTCAAGTCACAAATCTGGTAGTGTAACGTTACACTAACAACCGATCCCTTTCTTTTATAGATTTTTTTCAACCTCCAACTTTCCCTAAATCACATTTTAATTAAGTTTTTAAAAAAATATTCTAAATATTCTCCTTCGCACAAGTGTCGTCCATCCCCCTCTTTCCTCAAATGATTATTTTCTTTAAATTATTAAATTACTCATTTCCCTCACCCACCTAGAGTTGCTCCTAAATTTCCTCCTAGGTGTTCCTAGATCCCCTTACATGTTTTAAATAATTTCCCTAAAAATGAAGTTGCTAAATTAGCTCAAATTAGAAGGTTCTTAATTGCAGATTCCTTACTATGTTGACCTTGTTTTTTACCATAAGTTCCCATCTTTCCTTTATTATGTTTCCTCCATTTACTTAGTTTCCCAATTCTTATTATTCCCTTCTTTCCCCTTTTTATTAAACCCAAAATGGCAGTTGCGCTATTAAATCTTTCCCTTTTATTATTTATTTAATATCTTTTGTACTTTCACAAGTTAAGAAATAATTTCTTCTTTGCAAATTTTTAAATCCCTTAGTTTTAATTAAATTCTTACTCTCTTCATTTACCCCAAGAATTTTATGAAGACTAAACTATTACTTAAGTGGGTTTTTTTTTTAATTTTTATTTTTATTCTAGGGTCTTTTTCTTAAGGTTAGACTAAATTTTTACTCTAGAGAAGTTTTAGACTTAGGACTTAGGTTCTGAACTGGGCGAACTTGGTTAGGGAAGTTGTTTAAGGATTTATTAAGGCGTTAATGTCTTAGGGCCATCTAGGTTTGTTTCTTCATCAACATCAATGTGACGTGCCCTTCAGGACGCACCACGTGCTCCAAGGGTGCCGCTCGCCACGTTCGTTTCTTTTGCGCGACGTGCCCTTCAGGATGCACCACATGCTCCAAGGGTGCCACTCGCTTCTTGTATTTATTTTGCGTGACGTTCCCTTCAGGATGCACCACATGCTCCAACGGTGCCACTCGCCAATTTGACTGATTGGTAGACATCTATAACCCCTGGAGTCAACACTCCACCAGGTGAACTTGTGGGTGACTAAGGGCTCTAAGGAATAAGCCCCCCGCCTTATTGTGCACCCCTTAAAATCATCATGAGCGATTGTTGCAGTCTGCCCTCACGGCATCGTGGATCCTCTTGAACTAGGTAATCGTTAACCTACAGTTCGAGACACGGCGGGAGTGCTAGTAGGCTATGGCAGGGCTACTGTCCACACCTCTCCCTCAACCTCTCTGGAAATCGTGTGTGGCCCCTTTAATCCATATGTGAGTCTGGTCGGCAAACTATCGTCAGCCTGCATCATCAACAATCGTGTCAGAACATGTCCACATCATATCATCTAATCAATGAAATATCACAGTAAATAAATCAACCCAAATAGCACACTCCCTGACTCAATCCGGAGTCCAAGGGGTTCCATCGATGTCTCTGCATCCTCAAGGTCCAAAACCCTGCACACTCAATAAAACTGAGTCAATAGCACCTCTCTATGTAAAGCATTAAAACATCATGTCATCTATCATAGCACATCATAATCAAGGATAAACGTTTTAATATCATAAAAGTCCATATCACTTACGAGCAAGTGTCCTCAAAGAATAAGTTTTCTTAGTGCACCAGAGCGGGATGTTACAAAAAGAGGGAACATATCTTGTGATTTCATTTGTTTCTCTCACTTCCACATGTGTGACTCGGTTAACTAATGATTTAATGGACCAGCTAACTAGGACTAGGTGGAAAATTACTTTGGTTTCTATCAGTGAGTGTCCAGATCTCTTTAGATCATTAATATGGTGCATTCACTTAGCCATGTAGAGTATATCATGTGTATTATTACCATTTACTCATTCATTTAATAAAATTCATTCTTTTTATGTCATTTCTTCTCTCTCTCGCAAGCTTGTGTGACTTTTCTACTAGCTAGGTTTGTTGTGAAAACTTCACAACCCAAAGGATCAACCTCAAGACCTCGTGCATGAAGCTCACTATCATTAAACCACTTGAGATAATCCAATGGAATATTAACGTCATTTTTTACGACATAATATTAATTATTTTACATTGACTTAATTTCTAACATAATTGCAATATAAGATCCAACTAAAATCATTAATTACTACCTAAATTTTATCTAAGTTAATAGAATGTTAAATGTGGGAAGATGAACTTAAACTAAATTAAACTTAAAATTTGGCTAATCATTTTGAATTCAAATTCCCTAATTAAATATTATAATAAATTATAAGATGCAAATATGGCATGACAATATACATTTTATGGATCTTATAATTTATAGAGTGAAGTTTTCTATTAATTGAAAAGCGTAAGTGGCTAGTCAACAACTACTTATGAAATATCATCTATGTTGTTGATGTAGTCTCAACATTGTGTCAAAATAATTTGAATAACTAAAAATATGCCATTCTGAGCTAATAATTGGTGAAGGAAGGGGAATTGGACCTATGGTGAATCGACATTCAGGAGTGGCACGTTAGCAATGAGAGATTCATAAATAAGAGCATGAGACTCTGGTGGACTTAGTGAATTCATTATATCTCAGGATTAACAATATGTTGTCACAATTGTAGACTACGATGGAGTTTCTCATCGAACAAAGACAAGGGAAACAATAATTGTGTGATGAAGTAGAGGCCATTCACTCTAAAGTTGAGGAGTTGCACTCTTGGCCAGTATCTACAGCTCCATCCATCTTCATCTCAACCATTTGGATGCTACTTATTCCCTAGATTTCCCCAGTTACGTACTTGATTTGAATTCTCCCCCAGACTATCCATAAGAGGCACATGAAGAACAAGATCCTCCAGATACTTAGTTTCTATGTATTGTTTTAGCATTTTTATCCTAGGAATATTCTACAGGATCTATAGTAGTATTTATAGTTAATATGTAGCTATAAAATAATATTTTGATCGTCTCCTTGTAAACTTGGTTCTGCTATATGTTTCACAAGCTGATTTTTGACACTGTAAGACTTATCTCTATGAATTCTTTCATGGTATTTTTGAATAAATTTTCTCTCGGTTCTATTAAAAAAACTCATGATAATCCATTGGGAAAAACAAATAAAGTATTGAATTACATTAAACGTATTTAACTAATTTTGGATTGGAACATACTAAACGTGATAGTGAAAATATCAGAATTAGTTGAATATACTCATGTTGACAAAAAAATTGATAAAAGTCAACATTTAGTTCTAAATTTTGCATTGATTCAATACTCATAAAATGATGTACCAAGAAGGAAAGGATTTTATTTTTTATTTTATAATATTCAATTTAAGAAAAATATTAAGAACATGTTTTTCCTCCTTGGAGGTCACAAGTTCAAATCGAGAGTGGATAGTGCATGTATAACTTCGTAGACTTTAATAGTCAAATCGTTGCATGGAGGGGGTCCCTTGTCCCACAAACAAAGGGCTATCATACACCAATTTGGTGTATGTCTTGGATGTAACCTTAAAAAAAGATTATTATTTTATTATTATCATGTATAAATTATCCAAGAAGAATGTCCAATTAAACAAAAATGCATGTATAAATTATCCAAGAAGAATACTCAATTAAAAGGGAATGCATTATATTATTATAGGAGTGGATAAATTGAAATCCACTTACATTGTTGAAGACAAAGATAATTGCAAGAGAAAGGACAAGCATAGTTTAAAAACAATATTACAAAGTCCTTAAGATTGTTTAATTGGTACCCTTTGTTTCCTATATTTGTTAAAGAGCACCTACC
>ML809543.1:24285-36976 GCA_009831015.1 Picea engelmannii | reverse complement strand
AAAGATAATTGCAAGAGAAAGGACAAGCATAGTTTAAAAACAATATTACAAAGTCCTTAAGATTGTTTAATTGGTACCCTTTGTTTCCTATATTTGTTAAAGAGCACCTACCTATCATGGTTTTTTTTCATATGCTAGTAATTCTTCAAAGTAAAATGGTAAGAATGAATAGGTTTGCATCTATTTATTCACTTTTAAAACCATTTTTCATATGGAAATTTATTTTTTCTCCTCATTTCTTGTGGATTTTGGGGCATATTGGTCATATTCTTCATTTTAACCCCAAGAATGTTCATCTAAAATCTTTAGGTGTAATGTGACATTTATTTTCCATTTTTATTCTTTTAAACACCAATTGTGTTATCAACTTTGAGATAAATATTTCTAAAATTGGCATATAGTGACATGTCCCGTGCCTTTCGTCTTCTATGATTAGACTTTTCTATGTTGTTTTCTTAGGGTCAAAATTGTCAAGTTGTGGCATTAACCCATCTATCCTTGGTATTAAGTCATAACTTGTTCAATAATGCCTACCTATCATGAGTTGTTGTAGTTAGTACCTTTCTTTTCATTTGGCACCCATGCTAGTTTTTGTGACAGGCCTAGCAATGCCATTTAGTCCTTCTGTGATTCTAAGTAAAAAAATTACTTGATTCTCTCACATACTTTTATGGCCAGTTAAATAGAAAGAAATTTATTCATGAGTTGGGATTCATGTAGTACCACAGATTCCATGTTTTCCTTATTAGAGAAATGCCTCACCTCCAACAGAATTTCATCATTTCTTTCTACCTTGAGTTCTTTCTAATGTGATATTTCATCTAGTGAATTTGAAAGTCATATTTGGTGGCATGTTCTCTCATGTTATTGTCCAAGACCTCAAATCAAATCATGTTCTTCTTTCTATATCTTGTTTCTTGATGGGCGATGCCTTAATTCCCTCCTTCTAGTAGACCTCTTCCTACTAACTATGACTCGTTTCTCTAGGAATCAGATTTAGAGACCCTTATATTACCTTGGGGATTGCATTCATCAGTGGAAAGTTCCCTTGAAATTGGTTGGGAGTAGACAATAATGTACCCTACTCATTTCATTCTCCCATCATTCAACCTCATCACATCTATCCACGCTTGTTAGATTGTACCATGTAACTCGATGCCCATTACCATCATTGATGGGTTACCTCATGTATAGAAATAATATCCACTAATGATTGGTGACTAGATGGTTTATTCTATGTTTTACTTTAGTACACCTATTAACATGGTGTATAATCTTACTTGACAATGGATTTGGATTGAAAACCTTATCTTTTAGTGGAATCTTGTTTCAGTGCTTCTATTGGAGTTTATTATGTAGTACCACACACTTATATGACCTATATGGAGAACCTATTTGGAAGTTTCGTCATTTTGGTTGTTCTCCTTATGTGCATTGAAACATAGATCCACTTTGTATTTTCTTGTAGCCATGATGTGGTTTTGACATGGATCCGCTATCTTTTTTTTTGTGGCCATGATTTTTCATTTTATATACTTCATGGATAAAAAATTTACTTGATTTGGTGGGCATTCTTATTTTTTTCACCTAGGCATAGGTATGCCCACTTCAAGGAAGAGAGGCATTGATACGTTGGTCTTAAATTGTAGGTACCTTTCCTGTAATGTACCTCAAAATCACCATTAAAAAAAAAAAAAAATCTTCTCGGGAACATTAATCCTAAATAACTTGATAGATTCATTCTTAGGATAAGATGACCGGTTTTTTTTTTCTATTATTAAATTCTGATAAGTTTCTTATATTATGGTTACCCATGTTGAGATTTTATTCAAGGTGTCCAGGTCATGCTAAGTTAACCGTCCATTACTCTAACATTTTTGTAAGTCCTAAATATTCCAAACATTTATACGTATCATACACATACTATACTGAACTTGGACTATGGAGGACTTGGGATTCGTGATTTCCAGAATTCTTTCCATATGTAAATAACATTTGTCACATACCCACTATGGAAAAAAATAAGATTTTCGCTCTTTCTCAAGGGATAGAATCCCTGAATTCCTACGGGGCCTAGCGCAGGCTAACTCTTCCCTTATCCACCTCCATGTGATTGTTGGTTACGACCACAGGCCAAGCCAAGAGGTTTATTTCGCATTTCGCGACTCAGTGATGTAAGAGGGTCAAGTCTTTTGACTCTTCAAACCCCCGAAACTCAAAATCTTACCTTTGATGAGATCGACGGCTATGAATCTTCCCCTGATTCGATGGTCCTGGCCGTATCGGGAGTTCGGTAACCGGGAGTTCAAAATGCAGCAACCCAAACCACTGGTCACTCCATTCCCCAAACTCCGATATGGGAATGTGTGTATGAGATCAACGATTCTTGTTGATCTAGATCTGACGGTCACTATCCCTCCTGAGCTTAAGGGTGTTGAAAGACACTCAGTCTTAATCGCGCGTCAGGGTTTCGTATACTGGGATTTCACGACTTACGAAGATGAGGGGTCTTTCCCCCTGGTTTCCCAGATGTTGAAACACCGAAACTTATTCACACTAAAACAACTCATCCACAGAGCGCATCGGGGTTTCGCATACCGAGATTTTGCGACTTGCGAAGACGAGGGATCTTGCCCTCTGGTTTTCCCGGAGGCCGAAACGCCGAATGTTATTCACACTAAATCAATTTCGATCACGGTCTATTTGTCACTCCTGCACTTTCATACACTCTGAAACCTCCAAGGGGTTTCTCGACCTCTGCACTCCATGCAGGGTTCTTGCACACAATGGTGTGATCCTTCCTGAGCTTGTTCAGCACTTAAGGAGTTCTGGGTTCGGTTTGCCTCACAGAGGGCCTGTGTCGATCTGCACTACCTCTACTGAGCTTAACAAACTTCGTCCTCCAAGGGACTCGAAACAATTAGGAGGGTTGGCAACGTACATGGAACTGGGTCCGGGGTCGACGAACACACAGTTCGTGACTCTGGATTATGTCTCCATAGGAAACAATCATTTTACGAGTATATGTAAACTTAAGGGTTCCATAATGTTTTCATTTCAATTGGGGCTTTCGCACCCTTCATAATACATTCCAGAATTTGCCTTGTGCTAAACGGTGTTATTTTCAATTTATTCCAGTGCTTTAACATGTAGAAATTAGACCAAATCGACTTACACATTCTTATGAATACCTATTGAAATACTTATACTCTGTGTACTGTAGGTTTTCCTATAGAGAATTTTGCAATTCTTTCGATTATAATTCATACATAATTACATCCCAAGTATTTGCGTACCCGGATATCATAAATGTTTAATACTTTCATATACAATAATTTTTATACTTGTCATGCCCTATACACAGTGACTTGTAATATGATTTGTTATTTCTATTCTACCTCTATCTGGGATGAATATCCTCCATTGTTTCCTACCAGCCCATTGATTACAACACTAGAGTTGTTCCGATACAAATAATCCCTACTATGTTCCTACATTTTTGTGAAAAAACAGAGGTCAATCGAGTTTCGGTGATTACAAATGCCGAACACAAAAAAAAGGACCACGTTGTTTGTCGAAACGCGAAATGCGGAAAGGATGTGGTCCCGACACTTTGGGGTTTCAGGGTTCGGGATTTCACGATTTCAAATGCCCAAACACCAACACACAACAACTCCCGAATTGCGAAAAGTGAATGGAAAGTGGGGCCAACTCTTCGGGGTTTCGGGGTTCGAGATTTCACGATTTCAAAAGCCAAACACCACACACAACAACTCCTAAATTGAGAAAAGTGAAAGGAATGTGGGACCAACACTTCGGGGTTTCGGGGTTCGAAACTTCGGGGTTTACGAACACTTGTCGCATAAACAAAAATGAAAATGTTGAATTTGCAAAATGAGATTAGGGTGTGGGCCCAATAAATTTGGGTTAGGTTAATGGATTGTAAGGGAAACTAGTATAATAGTCGGTCTTCCTACCTCAGCTACAGATATATCTCTACACAACCTGTTTAATGGAAAATAAAATGTAGCATAGTTTACAAAACTCAGGATGTTTTTTCCGGCTTTATTCATACAGTTAGATTAATGAAATTACAGCATAACCTCCACTCCCAATACACCAATCTCAGCATTGATTTCACTCAAAAAACAAACAAACAAAGAAAATAGCAGTGAATTTAATTTAGAGGAGATTTCTTCCCGAATTTAACCATGCATAATCCTTTCAACTATCATAACAAATAAAAGGCCAATTCTATCGTTCGTTTAGAAAGGGGTCACTCAAGATTAGATTTACCATATGTTCTCTGTCAGTCTTTAGGCTTCATGAATTCGAATTGATTTTTCCTATGAATTATTATCTATCATAATTAGAAGATGCATTACATCCGTGATTGAATCATTCACCAGAGAATGGGAATTATTTCAATTCTGATTTCACAAATACATTGCATCAGATATAAAATCATTCAGGCTGAAAATGGAAATCATTTTAGTTCTGATTTAACAAATGCATTGCATCAGATATAAAATCATTCATATAGAGAAGGAGTAGAGCAACATATCTGAACTAGATCGCGAGAAGGAAAAGGGAACAACCATGTTCCTCCCAACCGTAGAACAGGGCAGCCAAATCACTTGCCCAATTCACCCCCTGGCCTGACCATGAATCCATGAGGGCGAACTTGGAAAACTCCTCCTCCGTAATGTCCTTCAACTTCTGTCGATTCTTCTTGCCTCACACTTACTCAGTAGTGTTCATAACAACAATAAAATAAATAGTCTCTTTTCCTAGCATACTTGGTAGCGTCATGCCTCCTCACATATGCTATTTATCAATTTTGCCCAGGTCCTTTTCCCTCCCTTGGGAATTTTCACAGCTTTCTAAATCTCTTATTTTCAGGGGATAAATCACTGATTTTCCACTTGTAATAATCATCCCAGAGGTAGTTCTAACATGTTCCCCACTCATGGAGTCATGGTCAGCTAAATTTTAACATGATTGTTCCATTTGTCCTCCTGTTATCAATATAAAATATTTTGTTTCCATACAAGTATCATAGTCAAATAGTTAGTTGGGTCTAATCAGGTCTCTGCCCAATAGTCAAAATAATAATTAATTACAATTACCAAATTCGAAATTCGGAATTGCCATAAATGGAAAAATTTTTCCAAATTCGAATTTACTAAAAACGAAATAAATTTCCAACAATTTTAAATTTCAAAAATATTTTATTTTTAGGGATGTCACATTTCCAATCATTCATCTATTGGATTCCATCTATGTTCACTTGTCAAATTCCTCTAAGATTCACAATATATTTCAACCATTAGCTCCTATTTTTCCCTCACACATTATGGGGCATTATATATATATATATATATATATATATATATATATATATATATATATATATGGTTACCCTTTGACTGCAAAGTGGAGCTAGAAAAATTTCATGTCTTTATCATTCTAACTTGATTTTTCAGTCCATTTTCCTTGTGCTCATGAATTTCAAAAGTGAAACTCGTGAGGACTAATAGGTTTCTAGTTAGAAACCGGAGAGTAGCCTCAAAATGGCACCAAAAATTAAAATAAAAGCATAATGCATAGGCATATAGTGGAGAGTACATATCCATTACACCTATACACTTTATATTTCACTCTCTAATTGCTAGAATCACCTTTCATTCATATAAATTGATGGTTTGTGGTAAGGAGAGGGACACCATGCTCTTATAGTACAATGTGATGGAAGAATGAATGAAATTTTGAATTGTGTGCTCAATGGCCAGTGGAGGCTAGTTTGGGTATATGCTATAGTAGATCAACGTATTCATTCCACTTGAGTGAGAACTATCACTACCTATTTAGTAGGTTGTAGAGGATGTATTCCCATTTAGGCCAAACAACGGATAGAAGATGAGATGATCACAATATTCCCACATTTAATGAGGAAAGTAGGGACACTCTCAACTTCCTCCATGAGGAACTTATGCAATATCCTCTCTAGTAGTATATTAATATGTTGCATTTAGTATATTATGTCAAGAATCTAACATTATGACCGATTTTGTAGTCAAGTAGTTTATTAATGAACATATATGTTAGTTATGAGATGAGTTCAATGTTGATAATTTGCCTCACACCTTTTAACTTATCTATAAATAAAGGAGTTAAAAGGAATACCAAACATGGGTTAAGCATATTAGATCGATATGTTTAGTTTTTTATCTCATGTTGCTCTAATCTAGTCTCAATTAGTACTAACTCACATCACTTATCCACACTTTAGTGGGTGAGATAGTCATTGTTGATGTGTTTTGTTTGGAGACTAGATACCTAAGAAGAGACTTGCTCTACCCTAGAACCTAGATTTATTTTCCATTATTCTCTTTCTTGGTTTTTGGAAATTAGATAGTTGAGAAGTTTATTTTCCATATATAGCTTCTTATTTTCATGATTTGATATATCAAAGCACATTCTTTGAATGATATGATATTGTAGCAAACATATTCATGACATTTGGATAGAGTCTAAGAGCATTGATGTTCAAAAGATGATTTAACAACATTCTTGGAAGATCTCCCTCTATAAGATAGATCTAGATATATTCATCTTAGTTAAATGGATTGAGGTTTAGAAACTTACTTCACAAGAATATTGAATGTTTAAAGGTGTCCCTTTAGATTATGTATCTCAAGAAAATAAAATGTAGTCTTCCCTCATAGGAAAAGGGGAAAAGGGTAATCGAGTGAAATGTTTGTTGTTAACACAAATGCATAAGCTTGTAACTTTCTTTGTAGGCTTTGCATGAAAAAAGAAAGGAACAAGTGTGTCCTTTACATGTGTTATAATGCCTCCATTAGGCACAATAAATTATTTGTGAAAGCATTTTTTAAGAAATAGACTTGCAAATGATACAACCCAAACATATATAATTGATTGATGTTCATCATATTATCATTTACACATTTACATTTATGACAATAGATTAGCATCCAAATTGATTTGACATTTATGACAAGAGTCATTTCAAGGGACTAGACTTATAGGTGACACAACACAAAGATATCCAACTCTGTCAGCAATAAGCACAAGTGTTCCCATCAAACTCATCTTCATCATAATGTTATCTACATATTGACACTTGTGACAAAAATGTTTTTCTACATATTAATACTTATGACAAAAATGTAGTTTAAATATTCTACATTTTTACTCTTTTTTATCATATTTTTTTACTTGAAATCTAACAATGAAACTATAGTCCCATTCTAATAAAAACATAGAACACCCAAATTGATTTGACATTTATGAAAGAATCCAAATTGATTTGCCATATGCTACATATTAATATTGATACATATTAACACTTGTGACCAAATCTTTACATCCAAATTGATTTGACATTTATAACAAAAGCTTCACCCCGAGATTGAAAGCTTTACATCCAAATTGATTTGGCATTTGTGACCAGAGCCGCACCCCAACTTGATTTGATTGTTGTTGAAATAGTGATAGGAATGAGTTACCTTTTGAATAATACTTTATTTTCTTTTGTGCATAGAGACACTATACAACGCCATTACGTATGAGATAATCTAAGAATCTTTGTCCATCATGAAGCATGTCATGTCAAACTTTAGTGAGATAATAACAATACCTGCCACTGTCATTGTCTTTCTTTCACTAAAACAAACACCTTTGGACCACACCGTCAAACGGGATGTATTGCCAAAACCAATCGTCCAATCTTCATAATCTGTAATCATGTCCTCAAATAAAGACGACACAAGAAAATGGAGGCAATGAAATATCCAATCTATCTTCATAATCTGTAGTCATGTCCTCAAATAAAGACGACACAAGGAAATGGAGGCAATGAAATATCCAATCTTCATAATCTGTAGTCATGTCCTCAAATAAAGACGACACAAGGAAATGGAGGCAATGAAATTAATGCCAGTCATGTACTCAAATAAAGACAAGGAAACTAATGCCATTCTGTTATGTTTTTATCAGACCCGGTTTATAGTTTTTACTGTCTTCACTCAACAACGAAGAGGTGCAGATGAAAAAACATTCAGTTCATTTCCCTTTACTCTTTCTCTTCTTAACCACTAATAAACCCTTCCATTTTTCATTCACTCCAACCAGGAGTACGGTCCATGCATGCTTTTTTTAAGCTGCTGCAAATGATTGGCTGTAAAATATGTAAGTTCTTATCAGGTGTGTGAAATGTAGTGTAATGGAAAAAGTTGATGCTGTAATATGTATTTTTTCAAGCCAAAGCCCTCAAATTTAAAACCCACCCTGAACTTATAAACATCTGCCATCTCCAAGTCAGGTTGGCTGTTATTGTCTCGATAATTTAGCAGAATACTANAGTGTAATGGAAAAAGTTGATGCTGTAATATGTATTTTTTCAAGCCAAAGCCCTCAAATTTAAAACCCACCCTGAACTTATAAACATCTGCCATCTCCAAGTCAGGTTGGCTGTTATTGTCTCGATAATTTAGCAGAATACTATTGCAGGTGCCATAGTTAGATGATATGATAGGATGGGGAGAAAAATATATGTAACATGCATGCATAAGATGGGGTCACGTTCGTTTATATGACAAGCCTATAGTTGTTGATGTCGAACTAATGTAGTTATATCTTTCAGGAGATATGACAACCACAAGACACTGCAGTTGAAGGCAGACCTTAAGCACAAGACAGTTTTGCTATAAATTCTTTCTTCTGTTTAAGAATCTTGATGTTTCTTCTTGGAACCTTACGAAACATAAGTTCCTCCTGAGGTTTGCTGTAGTTGAATGGGACAGTGCATGAAACAGGTACAGACAGGGAAGGTTTTGCATGTGAAAACTCTGCTACGAGAATTCGGAAACTGTAAATATCAGAACGTGAAAAAAAAATCCCTTGACAAAATTATATCACAGATTAGGAAAACACGAGCCGAATTCAATGTCAGATAAATCCTGGAAAGGGAACGCATAACAAAAGTGCCAAGAGTTTGGCAGAAATAAAATTCTATATTAATTGGTTTTCAGAATACATATGAAAACTCAAAACTCTAGCTGCCTGCACTGACTACACCTAATATTTGAAGTGGTGTTGATTTTGATGATTTCTACTGATCTTCATGCCTGCATTGATTACACAGACAGTGCAATGCAAGCGAGAAAGAAGAGACATGTAGCGATCGGGGTGTCTTCTCCTCCCACTCTGCTCTTGAAAGATGTCATCTTGTTGCGCTTGAGAATGTTTTCCACCTGCTGCTTTGATTTGGGATGGTGGTCCTTCTCCTCTTTCCTCGATACCATCTCTGCACTCAGTGTTTTCCTATCAGATCTCGTAGTATTAAGCGACAACGAGTAGACAAAACTCCACACATAATCATCTCAATCCATCTACACATATATTTATAGAGACATTGCAAGGGCCATACCATGTCTTCCATTTAGTGGCAGTGAATGATCCCTGAACTTACGGCATGTCAAAATCTAAGTGCACTGCATTTCATTTTCCTGGGAGCATGTGCAATACTTGTCTTGAGTAGGACAATAACCCATGTGCGTCTTTCAGAGTAGCATGTGATCGTCTGCCCCTTTCACGTCGCACTGACACGTTTATCAATCATGTATTCCAGTTTCTCCCTGGAGTCCACCATCGTATGATTCTTTCTGTGAACATGGCCAATTTTGTTCAGAGCTCCCAAATCTAATTCTGAATCAATCAATCCAAAGGAACCATCAATCATAAAATATTGCCAGCATGAACGCACGCCCTTAATAATATGATTAGATTCCAAATGAATTTAGAGGGAGTTTGGGTTTCTTTTCCGTGCTGGATTTTGGATTGTAAGAGGTGTGAGAGTGAAGTCCATGTCCATGTCCATGTTAGCTATATTATTGATATTGTTGGGTATTGTTCAATGTTCCCATAAGATTAGGTTTAGTAATCAAGATTACCGTTTATCATCCATTAATTGTGGGAAAGTATTAGAATTTTTTTTTTCCAGATTTTTTTTTAAAAGAATTTGCATTCATTAATTTGTGGCAATCTATATAGAATCATGCACTTAGTCTAATAATAATAGAAAATAATGTAATAATTTTGGATTGTTATAATTACTTACACCTATTGATTATGGGCATATTTAATAGGTTTTTAGTGCTTAATCAGTTTTGTATGAACAAGATTAAATATTGATGGAATATTTTTAGCAGCCCCAATAAATCAATGGTTATGATTTCAACCACTAACTTCCTCACTATTATAAAGACACCAGTTTATATGTTTATTTTTTTACTTTTACTTGATCATATTTAAAATTTACTATGGTGACTAGTTGATTGTCACTTATGAGTGATTAGGGTTTCATTTTCTAGGCCAACCTAAACTTTTGGCCTTCACCAACTACGTTCTGGACACACTGCCTCTTTCCAACCAACTCCTTCCGACTCCTTTAGTCCACTTCTGAGCCGTTTCTCTTTCCCAACAATTCAAGTTTTGTAAGCCATCCTTTCGACGTTCACCAACCACAAATTTATGACTGTGCTAATCTAAACTGCTAATCTAAACGTTCTAAAAAATAAAAAATAACTGTTTTCAAAATATTTATCCAAACAATAATTAATACAAGAAATATCATCCACATGCATGTTCATCCTATATCCCAACAATAATTAATTATTAATTATAACAAGAAATAGCATTCACATGCATATTATTTTAGACCCTCGATGCAAGTCTCGACTCGCGTTTACAGTGGAACATCCTAATGATGAGACAATTAAATATTATTTTAGACCTTCGATGCAAGTCTCGATTAGAGTGGAACATCATAATGATGAGAAAATTTATGATATGCATTTTTTTAATTTAAAACATACTGTCTTTTCATTAGTCTTAAATATCAAAGCACCCTATCTTATAATATTTTAAGAAAAATAATAAAAGGAATCAAATAATATTTTAGGAAAAATAATAAAAGGTTTTTAAGTAGATAATTCCTTAATAAAGAAAAGGTTAGGTGGCAGCTTAGTCCTTGCATTAAGGGTTTAAAAAATCGGACAAGTCTTAACCTTCTCGAATTATGTGATAAAGTTGTGACTAGATCGAATATTTTGGAATCAATGATGATTTTATAACTGGAGAAAGGTGAATAAAAAAATATAAATTGTACCTTGTGTGCGCAATTTCCACACCTTCTCATTAGATCAGAATATTTTGGAATCAACTTTGATTTTATAAATGGAAAAAAAGTCAATAAAAATATATAAATTGTAACTTGTGTTCTATTTCCACAACTAGAGCAACTTGAGGAGCTCTGACCAGAGGAATATATATTTTGGATTCATTGGTTTAGCAGGGCCAAAAAAAAATCAATAAAAATATATAAATCGTAGATCATGTGCATTTTCCACAACACGACTTGCAGCAGCCAATATTCTTCAACAACCTTTTTATCGCACAACTGGTAACAGCTAATAGTATCTAACTTCTTTATAGCACTCCCATGTAGAACAAGTAAAAATCATCTACGAAGTCCTCGGTTAAACTTAGACAACCCTTGTATATCACACTTTGTGATCTCTAATTTGAAAATAGAATTAAATCGTTTTATACAACCATTCAATTTTTTTTAATATTATTTTAAATATCAAGTAAAATATTTAAAAATATAGTCCCCTGGGTATAGGACACTAAGAATCCAACCATGTTAAGGGTTGGTGTGGTTCACGACTCATACATCCTCTCGTGATTTTCTGAACCTATGCATATCACTAACAAACTAACAAACAAAAGAAATATATATATATATATATATATATATATATATATATATATATATATATATATATAAACATAACATAAAATTAATTTATTATTTTTTAATATAAAAAAAATAATTTTTAAATATCAATTAAAAAAATATTTTAATAAAATAGATGAAAGAATAACTTAATATTAAGACAATTAATTTAAATCTACTTTTTTAAGTAATGTGGATCCATCTTAACTCTGGAATTATCAAGTATGGAAAGTGATTAAACATCTTATAGTCTAAATTTTATAATGTGGATTTAGGAGTAGAGCAAAAGAGGGGTAACAATATTTTTATGTAAATATCATATCTATAGCATTTCTATTTATACATAAATTTGGATCTTTATTTTTATCTCTTTATATAGTTGTTTTATATTAGGTGTGCATATCAAATATCTCTCTTTCATATATAGAGAGATATTTTTATTTGTGTTTGTATTTATATGTGTCATGTTTGTGACATAATAGGGTTGAAGATGAAAATCACTTTCTCCTAAAGTGCCCTACTGATTCTCATATTAGATCACAATTTCAAAATATATATCTCAATAGTGACCTTCCTAACCTCCTAAGTCATCAAAACTATGGTGATCTTGAAAAGGTTCTCTTAAAGTTTTTCAAACACATAAATACAATTCTAAAGAAATCTAAGTAATTTGTTGCCTATTACTATTATTTGTTATAAGTAAAAAAAATTATGAACATGTAAGTGTTACCCATGTGACAAAGGTGACGAAAGTGATAACATTTTTATCATACTCAATTGTAGATGCACCTTGCTAATGTTTAAGCTTTGGATGCAATCATTCATGTTGTTTGTTATGGCTATATGTTGTTATGATTTACAAAGAAC
>ML809543.1:6618-24266 GCA_009831015.1 Picea engelmannii | reverse complement strand
TATATATATATCATTTTAAACTTAAGATTAGGGAGATAAATTTTGTTGATAAACTCTTACAAGTCTACTTCATAAATGATAATTTGGGGATGAATGGGGGGCTAGGGTTTAAGAGGGTTTTCTAAAGCATGGTCGAAGATGGAAGAGGACCTAGTAGATTTTTTTGATGACCTCCTAGAGGGAAAACAAATATGGAAAAGTCCAAAAGTCATAGGACTACCAAGAGTCTTAGGTTGTGGCAATAAAAATACTAATATATTGGGGTCCTCTTTGTTGGAGGCGGAAACCTTAGAAACTTTATCAAATATGGTAAATTATCTAAAGGATAGTGATGTGCATAGATTCGATGGGGATATTTACGGTATGTCAAAAGGTAGGATGAGTCTATATGAATAAGACAATAGTAATTTGAGGAAGGTCATGTCCTAAGGGTTTAAAACTGACAAAATAAAAGTTCTAGTCAATGGATTTCAAAGGGAGATTTGATCCAAGGAATTTACACCTCGCAATGTGAAGTTGGAAATATTGTCTTCTTGAAGATTGTGTTTTCCTTAGGTTTTTTTTTATAGATCTTTTTTCTATGGGTTTGGGTGTGATTCACAACCTAGAGGTGCAAGCAAAGGGATTGGAATGTGAATCATTTTAGTTTGAATCATTGTTTAGAGGAGCTATTGCGAGGGTAAGGATATTTCAGACCACAAGTTCATTGGTCCTTGTTTGGATTTTGTCTTGATGAGTGGAGAACCTTTAGGAGTAAATATTTCAAAATTGATAGAAGATAGTTTGGAAACACTATCCCCTACTACAGTTGGCATCCCATGCATAACGAGTGGTGGATCTCAAAAGTGATGGAACTGTGTTAAAAAATGGAAAGACCAAGTTAACCTTGTCTTGGGAATGCCATAAAAAGTTAAATGAGATGTTGGAGATGGAAGATGCAACACTTGTAGATCATTTTAGCGAAAGCGAATGGGGGGATCTTTAAAATATCATGTTCGAGTCCTATGCTAAAATCCCTACTTTATGCTACCCAGGAGTAAGCCAATTGTTCTATGTGGTCATCCTCTTTGAATAAGGCCCATTAAATAGTAGTGGATAGTTATTTAATGTAAAAGGGTCTACTTTAGAAGGTCCACTAGGTGGATGGTATCCATTTAGTGATGGGACCACAAGTAGTTAGGGTTTTTTCTATTGAGAAACTATTTAAAGAGATAGGAGGCTATGTATGGGACCACATTATGTTACTTCTTTTGATTTTCATAATAGAAGGGTATGTTTTTCATATTTCATACTATTATCTCTTATATGTGGCTTCCTACAATTATATTATCTATATATATGATTTCTACATGATTGTGTTTCTAGTTTAAGGGTTAAGGAGCACTGGAAATGGTATTAGAGCTCTTTCGTGAGTTAACACACCTCTAGTTTTAAACATATTTTTCTTTAAGGCTAAATACATGTTCTGGTATCTTTAATTAACATAGAGATTGGTTGTTTTATGAGTAAAAATGTGGTAAGGGAAGACTACAAATAGAAATACAAGTTGTATCACCTAGGTGTACACTCTTGTAGCCTTTGTTGGTACCTCTTTGAGTGGTACTGCATTAGACATTGCCTATATACAAAATTTTCTTTCATGTATACTCAGGTATATCATAATCCCTTTGGGAATACCTAAAACTATACTTACAAAAACCTTCAACCATATTATTTCTATAGTACAGTGAGAACAACACTTGGGGAGATCACTCTCACATACCAGGATATTAGATAATATGCCTAACAATATGATCTATCCTCCTTAATTGATGACGTGAAATATTTGGTTGAGTAGTATTGTTGGAAACTCTTCAGTATATCAGAGAGATATAGCACTTGAAACTCCTCTATCCTTGGGGCTATATAGAACCTATCATTTGCAAATACACCTACCTGGGTAAAAAAAAATATTACATTTCAAGTTTTAGGTTATACTAACACCATTATGGGAGACCTATCTCAAAATATTCCTTGTGTCATGTTGATCACTTGGACCGACCTCTCAAGTAACCCTTTTTGTGTGGACCCAATAGTACAACAATTCATGGTATATTTGAATAGATTCCTTTCAAACCATTGATCACAGTGAGATAGTGGAAAATGACACTTCCAAAAAATATTTGGTGGTCCCATGGTTCAAAATCACATAATGGTCAACATGCAATACCAAAACTAGGCCCCACCTACTTAGAACCAACCTTTGGAAGATAGGGTTTTTGGCATTGATTCTACACTCAAATATACAAATGACACAATAAAATCGCAAGGCCAAATGTTGAGGTTTTTAAGTTCCAACTTGAATATCGATATATTAGATCCAAACATTGATTCAATTGTTGAATCCCTAGTCCACGAAGTGAAATCCACACACACACATTTTCAAAATATCCCTCACCCACACTTTTAGGATCACATTTCATGACACCTTTTTCCAAAGGTTGACATGGACAAATTTGATGGTTATGATCCATCGGGGTGGGTTACCCAAATGAAGCACTATTTATCTCTTCATGGAATTACTAATTACCTACAAAAATGAAAATTGAGGGTATTATATTTGGGTGGAGAATGTTGGCAGTGATGGCAATGGTATAAGAAATGTTATGGATGTTACATTTCCTAGATCCAATTTGTACAAGTCATTTATTCTCATTTTGAATGTGACACTGACTATTTCAGATGCCTGGATAAATAACAACAAATCGACACAATTATGGACTATATTACCACCTTTGAGATATTGGAAATCCACACATAGGTCATATTTGATTCATTTTTTAAAGAATGTTTCATCAGTGGTCCCAAGGAAGAAATTATATAAGACACCATGATGTAGTGCCCAAAAACATGGTTGGAATCTTATGAAAAATATAAAGAAGACGATATGGTGATCAATGCATAAACCAAGAGTCCTTTCTTCTCTACTCATCCTATCCCCCCTATGGTGGCTACCCATATCTCCTTCAACTCACAACTAGTCAAAATCCACAAGTTACCTTCATAAGAGAAGGAAAACACAAACACCTTCACCTTTTCTATAATTATGATATTTTTAAAGGGGACAAATGTGAAGAACATAAATTGTTTCAAATGGATGTCTCCCCATAGGAACACTCAAAAGAAACATCCACTAAAGACATAGTTCAACTTGATTTGGATGATCCCACCCCTTTAGCTAGCTAGGAAAGCACTTTGTAAGATCCTTACAAGGAACCCCAAATTTATCTCCGTGCCTTATTTGGTTTCTTAGCACCCTAACATTGAAGTTGATTGGTTATATCAATCATCACAAAATGACTATATTGATTGACAATAACAACGCACATAATTTTATTTATAGTAGAGTGGTTGTTGAAGCCTATTGTTATGTTCATCCTATACCTAATTTTCAAATTATGTTCTAATGGGGGTATGATGAAATGTGGTGGTCAATGTGAAAATGTAAAACTCCAAATGGGTGGGTATCATCTCAAAACCCACATGTTTTTTGTTGACATGTGTGGTTTTGATGTAGTTCTTGAGGTGGAATGGTTATGCACTTTGGGACTTGTCATCATGGATTTCAAGGATTTACACTTGAGATTCAATAAGGAAGGGATAAAACATACCCTTAAAGGAATTACATCAATTTCCCATGAAATTATGACCTCTCATTACATGGATAAGTTATTGAATAAAGGCCACTCAGGAATTATTGTATAGTTCAATTCCATAAAAGTAGGGTACACACTCCATAGGTGATTCACCTTGATTTTATATTGGTCCTCTCCAAACATCAACAGGAATTTGAAATGACTTAGGGGTTACCACCTTCATGAGGGGAGAAATACCATTTTATTCCACTAATTTTTGGTAGTCTACCATGCAATGCATGTCCTTATAGGCACCCATTTGCATAGAAGAATGAAATAAACAAAATCATTCACAAAATATTGAATGTTAGATTCATACATCTCTATGTCAGTCCCTACTCATCATCGAGGGTCATGGTATTAAAGAAGATAGGTAATTGGCACATGTGACATGATTTTTGGGTCATCAGTAAATTAACCATCAAAGTGAAATTTTCCATCCTAGTTATTGATGATCTCTCGGATGAACTTCATGGAGCCAAGTTTTTCACCAAACTCAACCTACGTTCCAGCTACCACCAAATATAAATGAAAGAGGTAGACTTCTCGAAGACGACCCTTCACACACATAAAGGTCGTTATAATTTTTTTAGTGATTCCCTTCGACCTTTGAAATTCTTCATCCACCTTATGGAGTCTCATGAACCAAGTTTTTCAACCTTTCTACATAGTTTTGCGTTGGTATTCTTTAATGATATCCCGATCTAGATAAAAACCTAATATTATTACATACAACTTGTTGATATAGCCTTGCATATCTTGAGGGACCACCAACTATTCCTAAAATCATCCAAGAAAGTTGTGGCTATGCAAGAGTGGACCCTACCCAAGACATTGAAGATCCTCCATGGATTTTTATTACTTACCAGCTACTACAAGAAGTATAAAAACTTATGGAAAAAATATTACTCCCATAACATCCTTACTAAAAAGGAATTCCTTTAAATGGAGCAAAGCAATCGAGTAATCCTTCTCATATTTAAAGGATTCCATGTGTAATACTCCAATATTAGTAGTGCCAAATTTTATTAATAATTTTTTCCTTCAATGTGATGCCTTGGGTAGAGGTATTGGTGTAGTTTTGATGCAATAAGGACACCCCTAGATATTCCCCAATAAGTAGTTGTGTGACCATAATTTAGGTAAATCTAGATATGATAAGGAAATGATGACCATCATTCATGAAGTGGAGATCTACCATCCATATCTCATAGGGTGATGTTTTCAAATCAAGACTAGTCATCATAGTCTGAAGTAATATTTCAAACAAAGGTTATCATCATCATAGAAACATAAGTGGGTCAACAAGATGCTAGGCTATGATTATGATATTTTATATGAGAAGGGTAAATAAAGTGTTGTGGCTTATGCTTTATCCTGACAATTTGGGGAATATGGGTCCATCTTTTCAGTATCTTTACTCATTCTAAGTTGGCTCTAGGAATCCCATCAATAATGGTTGTATAATGAAACTATTTTTCAACTCGTGCAAAGGATTTAGAAATATGATAATGCTCCTAAAGGGTATACATGGAAGCATGATACATTGAGGTATGAAGGGATAGTGGGATTTACATCTCTATGTATTTTACAGTGGGGCTTTCAAGGGTGGGAGTAAAATCAATGATCATGGAGGTAATTGACTCTCTTTCCAAAAATCCGCATTTTGTGCCTTACCACATCCATTCACCCCCTCTTTATTTTCCCAAGCCTTCATGTATCAGATTTTTAAGTTACGTAGAATGCCCACTTCCATTGTCTTAGATTGGGGCCCTACCTTGACTAGAAAATTTTGGTACGAGTTGTTTAAACTTTAGGGTACCCAAATGAACATGAACATTGCATATCACCTCTAAATATACGGTCAAATTGGAGTGGTCAACAAGTACTTAGAAACCTATTTGCGATGCATTTATTTTGGAAAACCACACCAATGAGCACAATGGCTTCCCCTTGTGGAATGGTTGTACAATACCTCTTAGCTTGGAGCTACCAAAATGACCCCATATGAAGGTATCTATTGCCAAAAATAATTTTTAGTTAGTTCTTATATACTAGGCACCTCCATGGTTTAGGTAGTTGATAGGACACTCCACACTAGAGAAGCCATTCTCCACACATTGAAGGATAATTTGGTTATGGATTGAAATAGAATTACACAACAATTAGAACAACATTGCTTCGAAAAAAAAATTGCAGTAGGGGATCATGTGTTTCTTCACCTTCAACCCTATAAACAAACATCATTCATAGACAAAACACCTTACAAATTAACATCAAAGTTATATGGAACCTGTGAGATCATTTAGTGCATTGGAAAGGTGGCCTTCAAGTTGGCTCTTCCGACCCACTCCAAGATTCATATACTATCTCATGTGCCTTTTCTAAAAATGTTTGTGGGATTGAAGTGCAAGGTGTGTTGGAGATACTTCACACACACCTATGATTTTTTTTTCCCAAGGTTTTTCCTATGTTTATTAGTCATTATTCAGTCTCCTATAGTTTAGGAAGAATATTCCTTTTCCTACATTCTAGGAGAATATTCTCTTCAATTCACACTTTAGTTTGATCAGTTGAGTGGATTATAGATGCAACATTGGGATCATCACCAACTAATGTGCATTTTTCTTGGGATTATCACTAGACTAGCGCATTACTCATGATTCCCTAATCTCCTCCTCACTTCACTATGTTTCAGTCAGTTAACTGAAGACTAAGAGACTAGTTAACTCAGACTAGGTGGAAATTCACTCCTGTAATTGCGGGTATGTGTCCAGATCACTCTATACCACAGCTATGGTGCATTGGATTCTCCTCCAACGCGCATTAGTTGATTTATACAAAGTATATCATGTGAGAACAATGGATTCCCTTTTGGAATGGTGGTACAATACCTATTATCTTGGAGCTACCAAAATGACCCCATATGAAGCTATCTATGGCCAAAAATAATTTTTAGTTAGTTCTTATATACTAGGCACCTCCATGGTTTAGGTAGTGGATAGGACACTCCACACTAGAGAAGCCATTCTCCACACATTGAAGGATAATTTGGTTATGGATTGAAATAGAATTACACAACAAGTAGAACAACATTGATTCGAACATTCTTTTGCAGTAGGGTATCATGTGTTTCTTCACCTTCAACCCTATAAACAAACATCATTCATAGAAAAAACACCTTACAAATTAACGTCAAAGTTATATGGAACCTATGAGATCATTTAGTGCATTGGAAAGGTGGCCTCCAAGTTGGTTCTTTTGACCCACTCCAAGATTCATCTACTATCTCATGTGTCTTTTCTAAAAAAAATGTCGGATTGAAGTGAAAGGTGTGTTGGAGATACTTCACACACACCTAGGATTTATTTTTCCTAAGGTTTTCCCTATGTTTATTAGTCATTATTCAGTCTCCTATAGTTTAGGGAGAATATTATTTTCCCTACATTCTAGGAGAATATTCTCTTCAGTTCACACTTCAGTTTGATCAGTTGAGTGGAGTCTAGATGTAGCATTGGAATCATCACTAGATAATGTGCATTGTCCTTGGTATTATCACCAGACTAGCGCATTACTCATGATTCCTTGATGTCCTCCTCACTTCACTTTGTTTCAGTCATTTAACTGAAGACCGAGAGACTAGTTAACTCAGACTAGGTGGCAGTTCACTCCCATAATTGTCAGTGTGTGTTCAGATCACTCTAGACCACCACTATGGTGCATTGGATTCTCCTCCAATGTGAATTAGTTGATTTATACAGAATATATCATGTGTAAACTATCATTCATTCATTTGGTTAATAGAATTCTTCCATTCTTTCTCTCCTATTTCTCTCTTTTCTTATTTCTATGCAAACTGTGTATGTATTTTTGCTAGATAGATATTATCTGTGCAGGTTCATCAACATTTACATGGTATTAGAGCCAACGAATTTCTAGGAAAAAGAGACACAAGATTCTTTTTGCATGTACCAAAGATTGAAGACAGCGGGAGAAATGGAATTTCCAAAAGAATTTGTTCTTACACTGTACATTTTATTTGCATGGAAGGAAAAGATGATAGTTCATCTTTGAAGCAGAGGATTATACGGGTTAGACATGAACACAAAGACCGAACTGGCATCAGCCATAGACAAATCCAAGCTTCTGAATCAAATGGATGAAGTGTTTGGAACTATTTGCAGTCTCATTTCTCTTGAACTCCTCTTTCACATATCCTCCTATAAGACCCCCAATGAAGCCTAGACCACCATGGAAGGGATTTTTGGAAAATAGGACTGTAACACCCTGTTTCCCCCAGTCTGTAAAAATAACTATACTGGCCAAGAACTATGGAAAACTCAAAGATGTGAATGTGTGATTTGAATGGACCTTAGTATAAAGGGTCGACGAATGTAAATAATGTTATGAATATATGTTGCAGGACTGTTGGGAGGGGGATGTGCTGAAAAAGAGACCATGATGGCTGAAGAAAGGTGGTGGAAGGCACCTGGAATGGTGGCGTTAACTTTCACCGAACCAAACCATATTTGGTCTTCATTGGCCCAGAGAACCAAGAGAGGCTCGCTGGCCCCGAAATGAATTACTCGTCAGGATGGTAGGTGAAGAGGCTCCTCGTGAGTTAATGAGGGATGGGGGTGAACCGCCCATTCGTGGAGGCCTCAGACCTGACCACCGTGGGGAAATTCATGCCACACGCAACCTCGCCGAAAAAGAAAAGGCAGGTAGAAGGTGTGGGAGGGGATGAACGCGAGGGAGAGATCACAGTAAAGAGATCGGAAGAACTCTGGAACAAAATACAGAGTGAGCGATAACAGAGAAGAAGGAGAGTAACCTTCGTTCTCGATCGCTGAAGAACCGAGACAGAGAGTCTCAAGCATCATGGTCTAGCTCGGGGGTGGCTAGTGTTAAATCCATTCAGAGTCACTGAGCCTACGGTTGGGTGGAAATGAGCGCCCCTCTCAGCAATTGCATCACCTGGTGTTTTCTGATAAGTGTTTATATCTTGTGTCTTGCATTGAATATCTTGGAATGTATGCTCATGGTTTGAACACTTATGAATGGTTTCTATGTAAGAAATGTTTGCATGGTGTTTTGATCGGAAATGGTGGTTGCATGCTTATGTTGGAATGACCACNGTTTATATATATATATATATATATATATATATATATATATATATATATATATATATAGATATATAGATATATATGAATAAGTGCAGTTTTCCAGGTGTGCTTTTGGGAAAGTTCCCTCGCTTTATAAAGCTGGGGTAAGTGCCTAGAAAGGACTTCCTTCACAGTAAAAACCTTGAGCTTTCTCACTACCAGTCACATAAGCTAATAGATCAGAGATTTTAAGAGGACCTTCCAGTCGGGTCTTCAAACCTGGTGAAATTTACCCAAGGGCCTGAAGAAGGAATCAATGGCGTAGTTTTTAAAATCTTGCACGGGAGAGAATGGTATTCTTAGACTTCGATATTTCAGAGTTTCAGCACCCGCGGTATCTAGGTGCGAGTCCTTTTGTACTCGCGAGTCTCGAAACCCAGACCCGCGAAATCCCGAAATGATAGCGTGTGGATGAATTAAGGACCTTTTGGCGGTTCTATACCCAGGATACCCTTCCTCTTGCTAAATGCATGAATGAGATCCTTTCAAAGGATCTAAGGTCTGTTATGACTGTTAAATTGGATGAAGGAACGCATGCGTTAATGCCTCGACCCCTTTTTAACCTTCGTAAGTAGCGAACAAATCGGGACCGTCGATTCCAAGACCCATGGGAGTACCAGGACCGTCCAGTTGTAGAGTACACGTGGCGGTCGATAAGCGTTTCTTCTTTTCGGCACTCGGGGTACCTAAGTGCGAGTTCTTTTGTACTCGCAAGACTCAAAACCCTGATTCACAAAAACCCGAAATGACGACGTATGGATGAGTTAGGACTTTTCGGTGTTTCGAAACCCGGAACACCCAAGGAAGTATTTCCTTGTACCCACAAGTCCCGAAACCCTGACTTGCGAAACCCCAACTTGCAAAACCCTGAAATTGGTCAAGTGTATGATGAGCGGGTGTATCGGCTTTTTGACATTCGGGTAGTCGAGGAGTGTGAATCTTCGACCTCTTGTATCCTGAAATTCCGATATACAAAACCCCGACCTACGGATTCCTGAATTGGCATAGCGTGACTTGGTTCGGCATTTCGATGTTTCAGTACCCGAAAAACCCAAGGGTAAGTTTCCCTTGTACTCGCAAGTCCCGAAATTTCGACTTGCGAAACCCCGAAAGAATAGAGTGTGGAGAAGTGGTAATACTTCGGTATTTCAGCACCTGGGGTACCTAAGTGCGAGCCCCATGAATTCGCCAGTCTCGAAACCCCGATTAGCGAAATCCCGATGGAGGAAACCCCGAAATAAAGGAGCATGTTTAAAGTTTTGATGACTCGGAGTTTTCGGCTTCCGGGAAACCTAGGAGCGAGACCCCTTGTTTTCACATCACGCGAAATCCCGAAAGGAGGAATGCCGAAATGGCTTAGCATGGATAATATTGGGTATTTCGGTATTTCGGTACCCGAGATACCTATTGGCAAGTTCTCTTGTACTCGCCAGTCCCGAAAACCTGGTTTGTGAATTCTCAAAATAGACGGAGTGATGTGTGTATATATATATATATATATATATATATATATATATATATGCATGTTTCGGAGTTTCGGCTTGTAACACCCTGTTTCCCCCAAATTTGTAATTAATCCTAATACAGGAATTACCATGCTAAAGCATGATGAAAATGTAAATAACATTATGAATTTATATTACATAACTGCTGAGAGGGGATGTGTAGAAAAAGAGACCACGATGGCGGTGGAAGGCACCTGAAAATGTGGCGTTAACTTCCACCGAGAATTAAATACCGTATTTGGACTCCACTGGCCCGGAGAACCAAAAGCAGCTCGTTGGCCCTGAAAATTAATGGCTCGCAGACTGGTAGGCGGATGGCTTGATGAGGGATGGGATGGTGAATCGCCCATCTGTAGAGCCGTCAGGCCTGATCAGTGCGAGGAAAATCGTGCCACACGTAACCTCGCGAGAGGATAAGGTGTATGGCAGAGGCAATTGAGGGGGCAGATGCGAGGGGAACTCTGGCAATTTTCTACGCAGAGTGAGTGATCGCAGGAGGGAGGATTGCAACCTTCTCTCCTGGGCACTGGCAGACAGAGAGACGCAGGTCTCAGGACATCGTGGTCTCAGCTCGGGGGTGGCTAGTGGTAAATCTAGTAGGAGTCGCTACGCCTACGGTTAGGTGGAAACGAGCACCCCTCTCAGCAGTTGCTTCCATTGCTGAAGTTATTTTGATAAGTATTTTTCTTATATTGCGTTTTGACATTTATATGCTGTCACATATGTTCATAGACTTGTATAATTGTAAATATCTCATGTGTAAGAATATATGTGCAGTAATTGATAATGAGAAGTAGTTATTGGCTCATAGAGCTGTGAAATTGTAAATGGTTTCAGCATGTGAATGTCTGCGTAGTGCTTGATACGAATAAGTTGATATATGCTTAACACGGAGGAAACCGTGCTCGACTTATGTTGATAGATGAATCTAATCATGCCCAGCCATTCTCGGGAAGATTTCTTCCTTTACCTACTTCCGGGAATGCCCCGGTAGGATTCTCTTCACAGAGATTTCCCCCTTGGAAAGGTTCACCAGGAACCCAGAATAAGGACTCGAACGCATAGGCCTTATTAACCCTGTACGAGGAGAAACGATCATGTTAAGGTTCCAGGATAGTAATGTTGCGAGATGAAATAAGTCGACGGATGAGATCTCGTCGGAGGACCCATAGTCATTCACGACCATTAGATTGACGGGAGTAACGAAGGCTTTACATACCTTGACCCTTTGTCCTCTATCATCGTGAGCAACGTGAAATTGGGGGCGTAAACCCCAAGACCCAAAAGAACGAATCTAGGCCGTTAGATCTCAGTCCAATTACCCGCCAGCCATTGGATCTGGAGAAGATGTGCTGGAGTTAAACCCTAGTGTGCAGAGAATGGATCCTAGCCGTTGATCCCGGCAGGACACGTGTCAGCGTTTGGGAGGCTTCGGGATTTTTACTATCGGATATTTGGGGAGTATAAAAACCGTTACATATTGGAATCACGATACGCGATTTCCCGATCAGATCTGGACCGTCCATTGTTCGAGGACGCGTGTCAGAGGATCCCGTAGAGTCGTGGATCGGGAAATCGGATTTCTCGAGTCCATGAGAACCAGGACATCATAAGTCCCGAAACCCCGAGAATCAACCCGGACCGTCCGTCTGCGAGGACAGGTGGAAAAGGATCGTGCGCCATCGGCGTTTTGTTCATCGGAGTTTTCGATGGTAAGGAAATTGTGTAACAAGAGATCGCGATCCGCGATCTCCCGATAGGATCTAAACCGTCCAAATAGCAGGGACACATGGTGAGAGATCCCAGAAAGTCGGAGTTCGGAAAATCGGGAATCGGTGTATCGGGGATTTCAAGGACATGAAACCCTTACATTACAAAACCGCGATATGCGAAATCCCGATATCATCATGAGTCGTTGATACAAGGGACATGTGGCAAGTGATCCCGAAGAGTCGGAGATCGGGAATCGGGGTTCCCGGAAACAAGAGATTTGTGCACAAGGAAATCGCGATACGCGATTCTCCGATACAATCAGGACCGTCCATCATTTGAGGGACGCGTGTCAGTGGATCTAACATAGTCGGGGTTCGACATATCGGGGTTTTCGAATGCAAGGAATTATTTCCATACGGAATCGCGAACCGCGAAACCCCGATGAGTGGGAGCCAGCTGTCAAAGCCCATTAGCGGAGGAGGACGGAGCTGTAGGAAGGACGAGTGTCAAGCACCCGGAGAGAATCGGGAATCGGGATACTGCGGGTCCCGTGGACGTGGGTCTTGTGACATGGGAAACCCCGTAGCCCCGATGGGGACAAGGTAGTGATCACGGAGTTGGTCATGTGGACCAGGGACTAAACCAGTGGGGCTACCGTGATCAGAAAGGCGCGTCGCGAATCGGGAATTCGCAATTCCCATGGACATGTGTTTTGCGTCATCACAAATGCCGAAATCCCGATGGGAGGTTATACGGCGGTGGTCTTATGGTAAGTGGTCACATAGACTATTGTATAGCATAGAGGGCTAATGCGTAAGGAGCGCATCGGGATTTGGAGGATCGTGAGTCATGGGGGTGAATGAGTTTTGACATTAGAAACCCTGAATCCTGATATTGAACCAGGGATTGGCATTTCTCTAAGGCAGGTTTGTGGGAACTTCTCATTTGTGGGAAATTAACCCAAAAAATTTTAAATTATGATAGCGGATGTGTTACACGGCTCCTGGGAAACCTAAGCGCAAAACCTCCTGTCGTCGCATATCCCAGATTTTTGGTATGCGAAATCCCGAAGGGTAGAGTACCAGGTCTTAATCCGAGTTGTTGTGAATCTCGATAAGCGGTAAAAACCGTTTCGGGTTTCGGCCCTTCGAAAGACAAGAGAGAAAAGAAAATACATGTATCGTGATTTCCCGAATCGCGAAAGCTGACGAGCACCTTTCCGATAAGGACTGTGGTCCTAGTTGCCAATCATATGAGTACGGATAAGGGATGGCAGGGTCTGTATCAAGCCCCGTAGGGATTTGGGGAATTTCGTTCCTTGGAGAAAAGAAGAAAAAGGCCAAAAATTTTTGAATTCCGAAGTGGGTATATTACAAATTGGTATCAGAGCATGATTACAACACTTGGCCTGCTTGGGCTCATGAACGAGTTGCGCAGAATCTCCGTTCGAAACACTCCTAAAAGGAGTAACCCCCTGTCTTAACCTTCCAAATCAAAAGACAAAGTTAAGAATGAAAACTCCTATTGTGTGTGTGTACATGTGAAAAATATGAATTATGTACTGGTTATAAATAAATATAAATATTGACTAATAACCAACATTTGTCTTTTTCACCCAAGTGGAGGATCATCCGCGGGAAATTACAGATGCATAGAATGGCGACTCACCAAGAGGTGGGGGAAGGCTCCCACAATAGAAACGAAGAGTCTGACAAAAGGAGGGCAGTAGGGACCCCTCCAGATCTAGTCGAGACTGTGAGGAGTCTCATGGTCGAATTACAAAGCTACAAGGCTGATAATGAGAGGATGATGAAAGAACAAGAGAAGCAAACAAAAATTAATGCAGTTTTGATGCAGAGCTTATTCGACCTACAAAGACAAATGCACCATGAACCTGAGGTACAGAAACATGGTCATATCAGTGGCCACACTGAGAGGAGCACCTCGAAAAAGGTCCATCCCAGAGGTAAGGACCAACGGTAGACGATTCCTCTAGGAAAGAAGCTGGCGGTTCGAAGGGCTCTTCTAGCAGCAGAACTAGCTCTTACTCCCGAAGCAAAAAAAAGAAGCAAAAGCTTTCCAAGGGTCATAAATTCGAAGAATTCAGGAAGGCAAAACCACCCTCCTTCGACAGTGAAATAAAGAAAGGAGAGGAAGCAGAGGCCTGGCAACTTGGACTAAAGAAGTATTTCAGAGTCCATGACTTCTCAGAAAATTTGAAGGCCCGAGTGGCCACCTTCAACTTGAATGGAAAGGCTTCCATTTGGTGGGAAGACCTTAAGAATGTAAAAGGGATTCACGAAGAAGACCCGTCTTGGGAACGGTTTGAGAAATACTTCAGGAAGAAGTATCTGTTGAAAAAATATTTTGACGAAAAGACTAAAGAATTCTATGAACTTAAGCTGGGGAAACTCACTATAGAGGAATATGTCAGCATATTCCTTGAGTTGTTGAGGTATGTACCCTACATAAAAGAAGAAAAGGAAAAGGTGCAACGATTCATCAGTGGACTACTTAAGGACTATTAGAGCAGGATTGAATTTGACGAACCAAAGACCCTAGAAGATACTATCTGAAAGGCAAAATATTGTTATGAATAGCTTAGACATCGAACAGAACCTCGCGAAGGCTGGAAGCAGAAGAATAGTTCGGGATTCCAGAAAAAGGGGTTTAAATCCCCAAGATTTAAGGACTATAAAAAGAACTCAAGGATGGGTTTCCCAGCTCAAAGTGTACACCAGCAGAACTTTCCCTCCTTGAGCGGAAATAAACTTTCTAGATCTGCCCCAGTAAATACTAATAACCCAAAGAGAGAACCTTTGAAATGTTGGGGTTGCGGAGAAGAACATCTACTGAGAGATTGTCCACACCGACAACAAAATAGTCAGAGAATTTACAACATCCAGGAAGCTACCACCGTCAATGATATGGCTAGGAGTGTGCCACAAATTTATGCAGCCTTGGATAATAACCAAGCTAACCACCAAGCTTCAGTGGTGGAAATAGAAGGTATGATTTCCAACCATCTAGTGTCTATTTTGATTGACCCTGGTTCAAATTTGAGTTATATAGCCCCTAAGGCTGTTGATAAGTGTAAACTACAGCCACAAAAAACCTACCAAGCCATGGTTGGTACAGTTAGCCACTGGCACCAAAAGAAGGGTAGCAGAGGTCATACCAGCATGCCAATTAATGTTGGGTGAATTCCCCACCCAAGAAACCCTTAACATATTACCCTTGGGATCGTATTATCTATTGATTGGTATGGACTGGCTAGCCGTCCATAAAGCCAGATTGGACTGTTACCATAAAACCTTAGAACGTGTAAGTAAAGAAGGGAAAAGGATAACCCTTCAAGGGATTCGAAAACCTGTCTCATTGAGACAAATATCAGCTCTTCAAATGAGAAAGTATTGTCGAAAAGGATGTCCCCTATATGCAATACAGGTGTTGAAAACTATTGAAGATGAAAAACCAAGCCTCGAAGACCACCCTACCCTGAGAAAATACAGAGATGTGTTTCCAGAAGAGGTGTCGGGTCTACCTCTGAGAAGAGACATAGAATTCTTGATAGAACTTGTACCGAGAGCGGTGTCGGTGTCTAGGAAACCCTACCGAATGAGCACACTCGAGTTAGTTGAACTCAAATTGCAATTAAGAGAAATGATGGATAAGGGCTATATCCGACCCAACGTGTCTCCATGAGGAGCACCAGTCCTATTTTTGAAAAAGAAGGACAGTACCCTTAGACTGTGTATAGATTATAAACAACTCAATAAGGTAACCATAAAGAACAAGTACCCCTTGCCCAAGATCGATGACCTGTTCGACCAATTAGGGGGTGCGTCTATTTTCACAAAGATTGACTTAAGGTCGGGATACCATCAAGTCCGAATCAAGGGTGAAGACATCCATAAAATTGCCTTCTGGACGAGGTATGGTCACTATGAGTTTGTGGTAGTACCATTTGGGTTAACCAATGCCCCTGCCACTTTCATGTGCTTGATGAACAATGTACTCAGCAAATTCCTAGACAAATTCATGTTGGTTTTTATTGACGATATATTAATTTAATCCAAGAATGAAGAAGAGCACGAAGAGCATATTAGGCTTGTGTTGCAAGTGCTAAGATAACATCAGCTCTATGCCAAATTCAACAAATGTGAATTCTTCTAGAAGCAAATACATTACTTAGGCCATGTTCTATCCGAAGAAAGAGTAGCAGTAGACCCTGACAAAATTAGGTCTATCATGGAATGGCCTACCCCAAAGGATGTTTCAGATATCAAATCCTTTATGGGATTAGCAGGATACTACAGGAGATTTATAAAAGGATTCTTCAAGATTGGTTGTCCAATCACTTCCCTCCAGAAGAAGGGGACAAAATTCATGTGGACACAGAAATGTGAAGAAAGATTTCAGACCCTGAAACATCTACTGACCCATGCACCCATGTTGAAGATCGTTGATCCTGAAGCTGACTTTCTCGTGTGCACAGATGCATGTAAGGAAGGGCTCGGAGGAGTCCTTATGCAAGGAGGAAGTGTGTGTTACACCTCAAAATCACTCAACTAGATAAGTGTCGCACATGCCTCTCACTTGTCGCAAGTGTCGCAAATGTCGTTGAACCATGCTATCACAATAATGACACTAGAGGGGCACTTAAAACATCTTATGTACTTGGTTTGAAGGAAGAAACTGGTTCACTGAAGTCAAACATCTCTTAACACCTAAGAGGGCTTCTTAATCAAGAGTTTGGAAGGAGAACGCTCCTCTAAAATTGCCTGAGGAGTGCTGGCGCCCTTCTACCATGTTTCAGAAGTGTTGTAGCGCTTCTCCACCCCTTTGCAGAAGCGCTACCTAGATTTGAAGTGCTGGCGCTTCCCTTGACCTTCTCTGGAGCGTTCTAGCACTCTGATGCCCCTTCTGAGGGAGCGCTCTCCATTCTAGGCAAATTGTTAGCCCGGTGAGAAGAATAAGGGAAGAATCATTCGAGTTTGGGAGGCAGTTGAACTCGAATTCTTGGTTTTGTCAAAACATCTTTGATCCAAGGAGGAGGTTTTCAATTGGTTCTAAACATAACTCAAGTGGTTAGACCCTTCCCAACCCATATAAGAAAAACTCTATGGTGATGAAGAGGGGGAAGAATTGAGCATATGAAACTTATGATCTTGGAGGAAACTTGTAGTCGGCCAAAGGAGAGCAATCATTGAAGCTGCTATCATCCAGGTTGTGGATCTTTCATGCAAGGGTTAGACGAAGAGGACTTGACGAAGCTTCCGCACTCGCATCTACGATTGTAAGCACTGTTGTCGTTATTCTCATTAATATGACAAGCTTGGCCTGTTTCTTTCTAGTTTGTGTTTGTTGTTGCATAAACTTATCATTTATTGGTAGATCTGTTTTCAAGCTAATGTCAGTAGAGTAGGAAGTGGTCGTATCTCGTTTGTCCACAGACCTCAGCGAGGAGCAAAAGGATTGGAGCGCAACTCGGAGCATGCAGGGACAAACGTCGGTTAAAAGGTACTTCTATCATCCTTCCTTCTCATGCATTAGGCTTAGATAGATTTGAAAGGAAGTCAGTGTCC
>ML809542.1:302833-325762 GCA_009831015.1 Picea engelmannii | reverse complement strand
GCCTAGGGATATTACAATCCCCTCCCCTTATTTATGCACTATCCTCGGTGCATTATGTACACATGTACAACAAAATTTTCAAAAATCCTAAAAAAGATGTAGGTATTCTGCCTGCATTGCATCCTCATTCTCCCAAGTAGCATCCCCAGGACCATACTAGGTCCATTGGACCTTTACAATCCCTATGGCTTGATTCCGGATTTGCTTGATTTTTTTGTCCAAGATGTGTACCGAATGCACTTGGAAAGCACCTTCTTTCTCCACCTGAATCACATTCCAATCAATAACATGATTAGCATAAAGTATATATTTATTGAGAAATGATACATGGAATACATTATGAATATAAATAGATGTAGGCAATGCAATCATATAAGCTACTGGACCAATCCTCTCTAGGATTTCAAATGGCCCACAATAGCGAGCTTCCAACTTTGAACAATTTTCCAACTTAAGGGAACTTCTATTGGCCTTCACTTTCAAGAATACATGGTCTCCCATTTTAAATTCTCTGTGAGTTTTTCCCTTATCAGCATAGCTTTTCTTCCTGTCTTGGGCAACCTTTAAATTTATTTTTATTTTCAACATTTTCTCCTCCATTTCCCTGAGTAAATTTGGCCCAACCACTATTCTATCTGCTGGGTTATCTCAACTTATCGGTGTTTTTCACTTTCTGCCATAAAGTGCCTCAAATGGGATCATCTTTAGAGATGTTTGGTACCCATTGTTATAATCAAACTCTAATAAGTGTAGGTAGTCTTCCCATTTTGATGGTTGATCCATCACATACATCATCAACATATCCTCAATCACTTGATTCACCCTCTTTATTTGTCCATCTGATTCTCGATGATAAGTTGTACTAAAATTCAAATTTGTTCCAAATACATTAAATAATCCCTTCCAAAAATTTGAGGTAAATTTTGGATCTCTATCAGACACAATTGTCTTGGGTATGCCATGTAATCAAGCTATTTCTTTCATATAAATATTAACAATGTTGGCTACCTTGTGAGTTAGCTTAACTGTAATAAAATGGGCAGCTTTAGTAAGCTTATCCACCACTACCATGATAGAATCATGTTTCTTGTTTGTTCTTGGTAGTTTGGTGATGAAATCCATTGTTACAACTTCCCATTTCCACTTAGGAATGGGTAATGGTTGTAGCAAACTAGCTGGGTGTCTATGCTCAGCTTTTACCTTTTGACATTCCAAACATTTGGAAATAAAATCAACAACTTCTTTCTTCATGCCTGACCAATAATATTGGATTTTGAAAGCTGCAATATTTTTCTGATAACCTGGGTGCCCAGCATAAGGTACATTATGCGTTTCTCCCAATATCACATTTTTCAATTCATGGGAATTTGGTACATAAATTATGCCCCTATACATGATAATTTCATCATTATCTAGCTTATATTCTTCATTTTTCTACTGCAAATTACCTTGTTGTAATTTTTCCACTAATTCCTTGTATTGCAAATCTAATTTTGCAGCCTCTAAAATTATGTCCTTCAAATCTAATTGGTACATGCTAATGGTTGTAGCATGAAATTCATGCACTCTTCTGCTGAGTGCATCAACCACTTTGTTTTCTTTCCCCTTGATATGCTTTATATCAAAGTCAAATTCACTTAGAAATTCTAACCATCTGCTTTGCCTAGCATTTAGAGTTGGTTGATCAAATAAATATTTCAGACCATTATGGTATGTCCTCAGCTCAAACATTTTCCCCATGAAGTAGTGTCTCCATTTCCTCAAGGCATTCACTATCGCTGCCAAGTCCAAATCATGAGTGACATAGTTTCTTCCATGCTCCTTCAATTTCCTTGATTTATAACATATAAAAAACCCATTTTGACTGAGGACTCCACCAAGTCGTTCTTTACATGCATATGTGCATACAACGAAGTCTTCATTTGGGTCTGCAATCCTTAGTATTTGAGAACTTGTTGATAATTGTTTCAAGTGTTGGAAACTCTTTTCACAATCCAATGTCCACTGAAACTTCACACCCTTCTTTTGTAAGGAAGTGATTGGGTGTGCAATCTTTGAGAATCCTTCAATAAATATCCTATAGTATCCTGCAAGTCCCATGAATGATCTGACCTCTGTCACATTCTTTGGCGCTGACCATTCTCTAATGGCTTCTATCTTCTCAGGATCCACTGTTATCCCATCCTCTGAAATGATATGTCCCAAATAATGAATTTGCTTTTGATAAAATGATCACTTGCTCAATTTGGAATACAACTGATGCTCCCTTAATACTTTAAACACCATCCTCAAATTATGCTCATGCTCTTCTTCTGACTTTGAATATAAAAGGATGTCATCCAAAAAGACAATGACAACTTGTCTAAATATTCTCGGAAAACACCATTCATTAAGCACATGAAAAAAACTGGTGCATTTGAAAACCCAAATGGCACCACTGTGAACTCATAATGACCATACTTTGTTCTAAAGGCGGTCTTTCTGATATCTTCCTCCTTAATCCTTACCTAATGGTATCCTGACCTGAGATCTATCTTTGAAAATATCTCTGCATCGTTCAATTGATCAAAGAGGTCATCAATCCTTGGCAGAGGATACTTGTTCTTTACAGTCACTTTATTCAACTGTCTGAAATCAATGCACAATCTTAATGTCCCATCTTTCTTCTTCATGAAAAAGACTGGGGCACCCCAAGGTGACACACTTGGTCATATATACCCCTTATTCAGAAGTTCTTCAAGATAAGTTTGCAACTCCTTCGGCTCTGGTGTACTCATTCTGTAAGGAGTCTTTGACACTGGAGCTGCTCCAGGCATTAAATTTATAGAGAAATAAATATATCTCTTTGGGGGTAGTCTTGGTACCTCCTTGAACACATCTTCAAAATCTTCCAGGATTGCATGGTCTTCCAAATTTGGCACCTTATATTTAGGTGTCTCTTCCATATGAGCTGCAAATATTTGACACCCTTTTTTGTAACATTTCTTCAGCTACAATGCTGAAATGTCTCTAATGGTTACCTCCCTAGGAATTACATGCACTTTCCTTAGGCTCCCTTCCTCACCCAATCAAGTAAATTCCATGTTATGATAGTCTAGGATAACACGATGTTGATCCAACCAATCCATCCCAATTAGACAATCATAGAAACCTAAAGGCAAGATGTTCAAATCTTCCCTGGTGTTCAGTCCATTCATGTCCATAAGACATGACTTAACCATCTCATTAACTTTTCTTTTGGATCTGGTATCCAGTTGCACCAAGCAAGATTTTCCATGCTTGCTTCTTGGAAAATGAAAACTTTCCACCATATTAGGATCTATATAACTATGACTATCTCCTGAAACAGTTAAAATAGCAATGGTTTGGTTGTTGATCATACCTTCCACTTCAATCATATGTGACTGATACTTTCCTTTCTTATTGTCTAGGGTTGCATAGATCCTTGGTACATTTTCACCCATGTCCTCCATTGTTTTAGCTTGTTGTACATTGTGAACAATCCTCAATTTTTCACCTCTGTGGGGACAATATCTAAACATATGATCTCCTTTACAACCGCATCATTGAATAGGTGTCTACCTTGGCCTTTGACGCCCTGTCTCAATCGTTCCGGGTTCTCTATAAACTGGTTGTCCCTGGAGATTATTTTAGAAGAATGGTGTCTTAGATCCCTTCTTCCTCTGATCCATCTTGAATTTCTTTTTGTCTTCCCAAGATTTTTAGAAAGTTGGCATTTCTTTTTTCTAATCATATAGGCATTTACTCGCCTTATGGCCTCCTCCAATGTCTTGGGATCATCATATTGTATTTTTTTACTGATGAATGATGGAAATCCACTCAAATACCTTTGAATATTAACTATCTCATCCTTGATGAAAGATACATACTTCAACATTTCTAAAAGCCTTCTCTCACATTCATCTATTGTCATACTCCCAATCTTGAGTTAAAATAACTCTTTCATTTTCTTGTCATAGTATCTCTTAGTCAATTATTATTTTCAAAATACTTCTTGAATTCCCTCCAAGTAACACTTTTCTCTTTAATGTGTTGCACCTACACAAGTTGATCCCACCACATGGATGTCTTTCCCTTGAGTTGATAGATGGAAATTCTACCTTCTGCATGAGAAGAATAATTATGCAATTGAAAATATTTTTCCATGCCCAACATCCATGTCTTTAGATCTTCATCCTTCTTGTGCTCACCATCAAATGTATGATGTTTGATTTTTTTCATTTATCCTCGTAGCTCATCCACCCTAGACCCCTTATGCTTCCTGATAGGGGATGGACTTGAGTTGATGTGTGCCCTCTTATTGGAATTCCTCGGGGAGTGACGGTGATGTCTGCTAACACTTGTGGCTCTTCTTTTCTCATCAGGAGACTTATGACTTCCTGATTTTCTTGAGCCACTCTCCTTATCCAATTTATTTTATATTATGTTCAAGCTATGAATTAGCTTCATATTGAAGTCCTCTTGCTACTCCTTGGATCTCATAATCCTTTCATTATCATCTTTATGGATTTGGACATCCTTCTGCAAATTTTTAATGGTCTCTAACATATTCATGTTTTCATCCCTTCCTTCTCCATGTCCATTGGAGTTTGTTCCCTCGATGCCCAAATGGACATCCATCCCTCTGATCTCATCTTCCTGGATATAATTCCCCTATGCATATTCCATTCCTCTGGTCTCTGTGATGATCCTGATCTGATCTAGTTGTTAACTTTGCAAAATGTGCAACCAACAAAACTTTGTCAGGCTAACTATTTCAACAATTTCATGAAAATATGAACCATTCTGGTTCAATAATATATCATAATTATTTCTTCTGATTTCCTAGAAAATTGAATGCCCAAATCAATTTTCTGGGTGAATATTTATATTCTACTTTCCAACACCTTTCCAACGCCTACTCCCATGCTCAATTATGAGTTTTAAGCAGAAAGTTATGGTTATTTTAAAATTGTCCATTAATTCTTCTGTTCACACTTCAACTTGGCGCAACTTTGCATTGTAATTATGCATTTTTGCACCTACTACATTAGATTTTTCATAGGATTTCAATTGGGTTTCTTCATATACATATTATGGACACTCTGTCCAAGTTTCACATTTTTCTGGGTTCTGAGCTACTAGTTACAACCTGCTGAAGTTATAGGCCAATTAGTGTATTTGGTCTGGAATGCTACAGGTACCTTCTTTTCCATATTGAACAATTTTATCATGCCCAGAAATTTAATTCATCTCTTGTAATGTCTTATATGGTTCAATATCTTTCCATTGACTACTCCTACACCTCAATCTGATTCCGGAGCATAAAGTTATGACTCTTTGAAGTTAGTTGGGTCTTAAAATTTACCCTCCATTGTTTGTGTTGTAACTTTCTCATAAAATCTCCCTTTGACGAATGGTTTACACCATTAGAAATCTCTCTCCAATATCTTTTATTTGAGCTACAAAGACATAGTTTACCAAGGTACACTCAGTTCTCGTAGTTTTTGAGTAGCTAAAAACACTCTTAAGGGCCTCAAAAACACGTTGTAAAAAGATGACGTTCAAACAGTATAAAATGTCATAGAAAATCGTTGGTTTTCTACTGTTGTTCACCCTCCAAACGACTTCACATGCACAAATTTCAGTATGTACACCCTTATATAGAATGCACAACAACACCACAAGGTAAACCATGCTATGCGCACCTATAACCACTGTGCATCACTTCTCTATTGCGCCAATAAATGGTGCGCATTACTTTTGTGTCGCGTACCAATATCCACTGCGTAAAATTTTGGTTCTTGCACTATTACCTGTTTCATGCAATTTTTGTATCATGCACTGATATTCCGCGCGCATTTTACTCTACGCGTTGCACCATGCCAAATTTTAGTACGCCCCCACCGCGCACCACTACTCTGTGCGCACCATTAATTAAACTGTCACGCAACAACATGTACCCACATTGCGCATGCACAAACAAAATTCCTCTGCACTCTACCAATACTGTGCACACCACGCGTGCCATTATTATGTCTGTGCACACTGCATGCACCATATTATGCATATGAAAACCATGCAATGATAAATTTAGAGCGAGCACCCACACACCAACATTTTTCCATGCAACGCCAAAATTTAGCGCGTACACCCACACACCAACATTTTTCCACGCGACGCCAAAATTTTGTGCACTCACCCGCACACCAACATTTTTTTGCACGGCGCCAAAATTTAGCACACGCACCAGCATACCAATATTTTTCCATGTGGCACAAAATTTTAGCGCGCGCACCCGCACGCCAATATATTCAACGCAATGCCCAATTTTTACATATCACAAGCTTTTTATTGTGCATCATGCATTTTTAGTGCGCCCACCTGCGCACATTCATTTTTATGCGCATCAATTCCTCGTGAATTCCGCTGCAAAAATTGGGGCTTTTGCTTAAATTTTTCCTAGTTTCTACCATAGACATTCTACAACTATGAATTTTTTTCAATTTCACCCCGATAACACCAGTTCAACCTCTGCAACAACAAATCGTTGCGGTTTGACATTTCTGGAACAATTTATTTTTTTCCCACACTCAATTCACAAATTGATAATTTCAATTATTAATCTCGCTCCATCTGTTATGGCTTCACTGTAACTTCAAATTCAACCAATTCTAGGTCTGAATTTGCTAGAACATATATTAAATCAAGAATATCTCACCACTTGGCAGAATTTCTCAATTTTCTCATGCATTTAACAACAGAAATTGGGGCTTTTCCCAATTCCACGTCGTTGCTTCTAATGTTTTCTTTTTCTTACCATGGATACTCAACAACCTAAACTTTGTCCACTTAGAAATCAATCCTCTATGAAATATTGCCTCAACTCAACTTGCTCGGCCCATCCAGGCTCAGTGTTGAAAACTGAAGCTCTGATACCATATTGTAACATCCCCGACCACCGATGTTGAGCCATGCTACTCCAGAAAATGCTTTTATTCTCTGCTCAACATATTGTAACATACCCAACATCCAACTGAGCTATGCCACACAAATGTTTTTCGAACTGCATGCAATTAAAACATATACACACAAAACTCTTGCGAAACTTTATATATAAAACATAAACAGACAAATAGATTATGTAAATGCACAGATTCATACTGAAATAATAGTAAACATATAAATGCATCATATATAGGAAATACCCATAAATATAAGACAGTTATAAACACAAATAGGGTAAACCCATAAAAATAAACATGTAAACAATAATGCAACATGTAAATTTATCACACAATTGACACTTATCTTGGTAAGAATATCACCAACTACATGGATACCTTCCACGAACCTCCCAGCATTAGACCACATTGCCCATCACTCTCAGCAGTGGGTCACCCCTGAGCTAGGACTAAAATCCACCTGGATAAAGGGGTTCTTAACTAGGTTGATATATCACAAACAACAGGAAAGACTTTTTCATAGGTGGCTTATTAATATAAAATAATTATCCATATTTTATACTTTAATAAATATTAATAGAATATTCCTTTTTGGCTTAAGATCCCTATATTAGCCCCTTTTTTCTTAACTTTTATCCCCCCCCCTTTCCCTAACTAGTGGAGTTTAGTCCCCCGTACTCTTTTATCATGGTCGGTCTGCGCGCAGCGATGTATTTTATATTAATGATGAGACCTATACAAAAATAGGCTTATTGGCCTTTAACATCTGGGCTCTCCGGCCTAATCATCACAAAATTGGCTCACCAGCTTATAAAACACAACATATACACAAAGGCTCCCTGGCCTCAAATCGCGCACACTTAAGTTGATGCACGCAGTATCCTGGAATGTGCACACTTCATCATTCTAATTTGTAGTACATGCGTGCACTATACCATGGAAGGCGCATACAAAAATGATATCAAACAACACACCATCTTACATACATTTATATTTACATTTACAATTGGGTTCGACCTAGGGATATTACACTCCCACTTGGAGACTGATCTCAACAACTCCATCGTTGTTGTATCTGATGGACTATAATCCTTCTTGGACCTGGAAAATTTCTCATCTTCACCTTCATGCTTGAATACCAACTGAAACTGAGCAGGAACTCAGTTTCTCCCTGGTTACTCCCTTTGTTAACATGTCTGCAGTATTCTGGCTAGTGTGTATCTTTTCCAACATCAAATGTCCATCTTCCAAGAAGGATCGTATGAAATGGTACCTAAGTTGTATATTCTTAGTCTTCGAATGCTAGGCTGATTTCTTTGCAATATGAATGGCACTCTCACTGTCATGGTACAACCTACTATTCTCCTACCTCTTTCCCAATTCCTCCATAAACCTTTGTAACCAAACCATTTCTTTACTAACCTCTATGGCAGCAACATACTTTGCTTCTGTTGTTGAAAGTGCAACAACATTTTTCATCTTCGAAAACCAACTTACGGTTGTTCCACCTATAGTAAAAACATACCATGTGGTGCTCCTCCTACTATATTTATCACCTACCATATATGAATCAACATATCCATGTAGAACAATGTCTGAACCTCCAAAACATAATGCATGAGTAGCAGTACCTCTCAAATACCTGATAATCCACTTTTCTACCTCCCAATGTTCTTTACCTGGATTGTTCATATACCTACTCACAAGTCCCACTGCATGTGCAATATCTGGTCTTGTGCAAACCATCGCATACATTAAGCTACCAATTGTTGATGAATAAGGGACCCTAGACATGTATTCTATCTCCTCCTATGTCTTGGGACACATTTCCCTAGTTAATTTGAAATGGTTGGCCAAAGGTGTACTAACTAGTTTTTCATTTTTCATTCTAAACCTCTCCAACACCTTCTCTATGTACTCATGCGATTTTTCCTATCTCTTGTTATTCTCATACCAAAGATTTTCTTTGCGGAACCCAAATCCTTCATCGCAAATGAATTAGCCAATTTCTTCTTGAGCACATTTATATCTTTCATATTATACCCTGCAACAAGCATGTCATCTACATATAATAGCAAGATAATATAGCTTCCATTTTCTAGCCTTTTAAAATAAACACAGTGATCAGAATGACATCTACTATAACCTTGTCCTATCATAAACATGTCAAAATTCAAATTCCACTTCCTTTGAGATTTCTTTAGGCCATACACGCTCTTCTTCAACCTGCATACCAAATTTTCCTTCCCTTTGACCTCATACCCCTGTGGTTGCTGCATATAAGTCTCTTCCTCCAAATTCCCATGGAGAAAACTTGTTTTTACATCTAACTATTCAAGATGAAAATATTCTATTGCCACAAGACTTTAAATAGTCCTAATTGAAGTCATCTTAACAATAGGAGAAAATATTTCATCAACATATATACCTTTCTTTTGTGCAAACCCCTTTACAACAAGTCTAGCCTTGTACCGTTTTTTTCCTCCATCTTCCTCCTTCAACTTGTAAACCCATTTTTTTCAATGATCTTTTTCCTGCAGGAAACTGAATCAAATCCCAAGTCTAGTTATTTACCAGGGAATCCATTTCCTCTTTCATGCCTTGCTCCCACTTCTTTTTAGTGTCTACCTACATTGCCTCTTCATAACATTCTGGTTCACCAAAATCAATCAACAATAAATAATACAATGAAGGAGAGTATCGTTCAGGGGGTGTACTTAACCCGATAGATCTTCTAACAACACTTGAAGTAATTTGAGGTACTTGTTTCTCCTGTTGTTGTACATTTTTATTTTTGGGTACCTTTGGAATTTCTTTTCCAGTGATCTCATCAAGCACTATGTATTCTAGTTTTTCTTTTTCATGTTTCTTTCCCTGCAACTGATCTTTTTACATGACCTTCTCATTGAACATGACATCTCTACTCCTAATTATTTTGTTATTTTCATAATCCCATTAGCGATAGATGAAATCATTAACACCGTATCCAATAAAGTTACACTTCTTGGATTTTTCTTCAAGCTTTTTTCTATTTTGTTTATCAATATGGACAAATGCTTCACAACTGAAAGTCTTCAAAAAATAATAGCTTACCTTTTTACCTATCCATGTCTCCTATGGAATTATACCATCCAAAGATCTTGAATGTCCTCTATTTATTAAGTAAACAACAGTATCTACAGTGTCTACCTAGAACTGTAAGGGAAAACCAACATGCAATCTCATACTCTTTGCACGCTCCATGATTGTATTGTTCATCCTTTCTGACACACCATTTTCTTGTGGTGTTCCTAGAACTGTCTTCTCTATAAGAATCCCATGGTATGAACTGTAATCATAAAACTCCTTGTTGCAATATTCACCTCCATTGTCTAATATAGGACATGATGCAGGAGCATCTCCATCAAATCCAAAGAGGCTGAGTGTGGAGGCAGAATTTGACACCTCAGCACGAAAAAATTTCAATTCGGCATTAAACAGAAGCATGAGCGGTTGTTGAGATATTTTGGAAATATCGTTTTTTAAATACTTTGTTTGTAAAATCAGGTCACCTCCTGAGAATGGAAGGATGTTGTAAACTCTTACATGGATGTAAGGTGTTACATATATGGAGTGTCAACTCTTATCTATTAATAACTCATATTTATTGTAATAGGACTAAGTAGGTAACCGCTAAAATGATGATGGGATAGAATTCAGATAGGATGGAGAAGAGCTCGAGATGCCACTCCTTAGATAATTTTTTTGTGTTGTGTTGTAAGAGAGGATAGAGTATGAGAAGTTAGATGTAGTAGTTAGACATAGAGAGTCTGAAGGCAGTGAAGAACTATGTAACTTATGTAAATACTTCATGAAGGAATAGAACATACATAAATTGATCCAAATGCTTGGAAAATGTTCATTTCAATGTTTGTTTGAATGAATGATATGTTCTCTGTGTGTTTATTTCATTTTTCTTATGTATGTTGTTCATAGTTGAGTATATGGACTTATGAAGTATTAAATAAGTTTCAATTGTTTCTCTTCTGAGAGCTCAGATGCAAGGAGTGCATATTGTTCGCAAGGTGTGTGTCGACAGAGTCTAGATTTGAATTAGAGAAGATCAGGATGGATAACGATAAGCTTAGAATGAGAGTTGCAAGGAGTGCACATGGTCAAGAATCGACTAAGTTTCGAGAGGTTAGGACTATGAAGTGAAAGGAGTGCGTAGTAATATTTCTTTTGAACAAATATCTAAGTATGAACTTTATCAAGTATTACAGGATCACAAGGAGTGCGTCAGAGGTTGCAATCCTCAAAGGAATCAAGCTCATGAGAGATAGTGACAAAGACTCATCAGAAGGGAGAAAATATGTTGAAGATTTCGAAGTGACGAGTGAGATCCCTTTGGAAGAAGTCGAGGTCACTAAAATTCGTTAGATCTTGAGAAGGTGCAAGGAGGTTATACCTTGAAGTCCTTCGGACTTCACATGTTCGGAGGTTTTTGTTTGTAAAGGAGTCAGAAAATCCAAAGTTACGAAAACCAAATTCCATCTAGACCGTATATCCAGAGGAGGATACATGTCAGCGTTTCACTCATTTCGGAGAAGAATTTATCTGGGAGAAAGGGGTAGAACAACATCAAAAGTTGTCGAAAACCAAAGAGTGGACCAAATCCCGATCGTTGGGTCAAGGGGATGCGTGGCAAAAGATTAGCTACTTCGAAAGAAGATCACTTTGGAGGGGAAGCTTGGTGAGTAGTGGCGTGAAGCGCGAACTGCCATAGTTCTGAAGTGTCAAAACTAATCTAGACCATTCATATCGAAGGACACATGTTGACATATATAATACCTCAGAGAAAAGGCACTCTAGGGGAAACTCGCAAAGAGGAAGAAAAAAACTCCTGAAGCTCGAGGACCCAAAGTTCATCATGACCGTTGAGTTACAACGGACACGTGTTGATCGATATGGAGATTCGTAAGTTGGATACTCCGAAAGAATGGCGAGGAGAGGTTGTTGACCAAAAGTTGTCGAAGTTATAGAAGAGAGAGAACAAATCCTGACCTTTGGTCGGAGGTAGACACGTGGCGGTGGATCTGAAAGTCCAGGTATTGTTCAATCCAGGAGGAATTGGAGCGTGGGTCCTTGTATGCTAAAAGTCCCGAACTCTGGAGTAAGTTGTGGTCGTTTATCCACTAAAGACATGTGGAGGGTGGAGATCAATTATGGAAGTTTGATAATCCAAAGGAAAAGGAGAACTCAACACTTGGAACTCCCAAAGGTCGGAATTCCAAAGTTGATCATCGTCGTTGGTTGGTGAGTGAACACAGGCCGTTGATCTGGTCTGAGGATATGTTTCCAATTCAGAGCTCAGAGGAATTAGAATCAAGTGCATCAAACACTTCTAAAGCTCGAAATCCCAAAGTGAGGAAGGGAGGAAGTTTAAAATCAAGGTTTCCAATCAGGGTCACATGGAGGGCCTTGCGAGTGTTCCAAAATTCCTGAAAAAGAGATTTTACACCCGAATTTTAGGACTTTGACCTGTGGGGACAATTTTTAAGGTTCAACACGAAACTATGAGCTAATTTGGCTCCCGAAGTTGATCGATCCTTGACCGGGAGGTTGCGCAACCTCGAGAATGTAGGGGGTCTGCATCAAGTGGTATCAGAGCCTGATTTTGTTTGCAAACAATAGACAAAGGCGACAGAGGAGATAGTTTGACACCATAAAGTGGTATTAAAGCATGACTTTGCTTGTAGACAACAAGAAAAGGTAAAGGATTCTTGTTTGATAGAATCAATTCAGAGAAAATGAAATCAAAGCAGTGGAACCATGCCACCTAGAAGGCGCAGAGCGAATCCAGAAATGGAAGAGGAAATGAGGTGACTCCAAATTAGATTGGATGCTATGGAAATAGCACAGAGGAGAGCACGAGATGTTGGTGACGTTAGTGAACCTGAAAATGAAGAGGAAGGAGATGCAGAAGGAGAACATGCAGAAGAGTGATTGTTAAAAGTTGTTTCAAGAATAGGAGCCAGAGAAAAAATAGAAGTCCTGATGTATGAAGGAAATTTGGAAGTTGAAGAATTGTTAGATTGGGTACGTGCGATGGACAAATACTTTTATTATGAAAAAAATGAAGAAGAAAATAAAGTGAAGCATGCAATAACCAAGTTGAAAGGTCATGCAACGTTATGGTGGGATGAACTACAATTTTATCGCAGATGAAAAGGTAAGTAGAAAGTAAAAAGTTGGGATAGGATGGTAGATAACTTGAAAGAGAAATTTATCCCTAAATACTATCAGATAAATCTGTTCAGAAAGTTGCAGAACCTGAGACAGAAAATATTATCAATGAAAGAATACATTGAATAATTCTATAGACTGAATATCAGGGCTAGACAAAAAGAAAATGACGATGAGAAAACAACCAGGTATATAAATGGGTTGAGATACGAGATACAAGAGGATATCAGCATGATGTCTGATAGTACAATCGAGGATGCTTATCAAGTAGGCTTGAAAGATGAAGAGAAGTTGGCCAGAAAACAAAGTCGGTGAAACAAGGGAGGAAATTAAAGTAGAGGTAAGAGAAATTTCCGAGAGAGGTTCCAGAAGCCAAAGAAAGAGGCTGGAAAACAAAATAATCACCATGAAAAAGGGGGAATTTCTAAGAAAGGACAACGCAGAGGAAGAAACTCTTTTCCTAGAGGAAGAGGAATAGCCAAAGGAGGTGAAGTCATATGCTATGCCTGTGGAAATACAGGACACATGTCTTGGGAATGCCCCGAGAGAAAGAAAGAAGGAGGAGAAGAAGAACACATTTATGAAGCTCAGAAGAATGTGGAAGAAGAAGAAACAGAAGGAGGAAGGAGCCTTATGATTAGGAAAGTTCTTCTAAAGCTAGAGAAGGATAAAGAAGAACCAGTTCAGTGAACGAATTTGTTCAGGACTACTTGAAAAACAAAGGATGAAGTTTGCAAGATGATTATAGATAGTGGGAGCACTAATAATCTAGTATCCACGGAGATGGTGGAGAAATTGGAGTTGGAGACAACTACACACCCAAATCCGTTCAAGGTATCATGGTTACAGAAAGGACACCAAGTAATGGTAAGTCAACAATGCAAAGTTGAATTTAAAATAGGAAGCTATAAAGATGAGACTTTATGTGATGTAATTCCTATGGATGTTTGTCATATTTTTTTCGGGATACCATGGAAGTTTGATATAAATTCCATTCATGATGGGAGGAGAAATACTTACACCCTAGAGAAGAATGGTAGAACACACATGTTGTTTCCAATAGAAGAGAAGGAGCCAAAGAAGGAGTCTAGTTCAAGTATACTTCTCATGAGTGGGAAGGAACTCTTGAATGAGGTCAAGAAGGAACAAGAAATGTAGTTTGATGTAGTGAGGAAGCCAAGGGTTATCCTTACACATACTTCTATGGATGATTTACCTGAAGAAATCTAGGAACTGTTAGATAATTTTGCTGACATAGTATTGGATAAGTTACCTCACTCATTGCCACCCATTAGGAGTATCAACCATCACATTGACCTTATTCCAAGAGATAGTTTTCCAAACAAAGCAGCATATAGGTTGAAACCTCGAGAGAATGAAGAAGTCAAGAGTCAAGTCCAAGAGTTGTTGGGTAAAGGTTTAGTCAGGGAAATCCTAAGCCCATGTACAGTACCAACTGTGTTGAGTCCAAAGAAGGATGGAGGATGGAGAATGTGTACAGATTCTCGAGCCATCAACAAAGATCACCATAAAGTATAGATTCCCTTTTCCAAGAATGGATGATTTTATAGATTTCTTGAGTGGAGCAAGCTACTTTTCAAAAATATACTTGAAGAGTGGATATCATCAGATAAGAATGAGAGAGGGAGATGAATGGAATACAACATTCAATACAAATGAAGGTTTGTTTGAATTTCTAGTCATGTTGTTTGGGTTAACAAATGCCCCAAGCACATTTATGAGATTGATGAATGAAGTATTGAAAGACTTCATAGGTAAATTTGTCATTGTATATCTGGATGATATACTAATCTTCAGTAAAATAGAGGAAGAACATTTAAAACACTTGACATTAGTGATGAGGATATTGTAGCAATAAAAGTTGTTGATAAACTTGAAGAAAAGTTCTTTTATGAGGACATAACTCATATATTTTGGTTTTGTGATCTCTTCAAATGAATTGAATATGGATCCAGAGAATATGAGAGCAATAAAAGAATGGCCATTGCCAAGGAGCATATTCGAGGTAAGAAGCTTTCATGGGTTAGCAAGTTTTTATAAGAAATTTATCAGAAATTTCAGTGGTATATGTACGCCCATACTAGATACTGTGAAGAAGAAACAAAAGTATTTTAATTTAACATAGGAGGCTAAGAAAATATTCATTTTATTGAAGGAGAAGATCACAGGACAACAAATTCTGGTCTTCCCAGATTTTGGGAAAACATTTCAGGTAAGATGTGATGTGAGTGGAGTAGCTATTGGAGCAGTCTTGAGTCAAGATAATAGGCCAGCTACTTATTTTAGTGAGAAAATGAATGACACCAAGAAGAAGTATTCCACATATGACAAAGAGTTTTGTGCAGTGATTCAAGATTTGAAGAAGTGGAGGCATTATCTAATTCCAAAGGAGTTTGTCTTGTATAGTGATAATCAAGCTTTGCAATTTATTAATAGGAAAGAAAAGTTGAATCAGAGGCATGCTATGTGGGTAGAATTCATGCAGAATTTTATTTTTTTCATTAAACATATTTATGGAAGTGATAACAAATTCCCAGATGATTTGAGCAGGAGGAGTTTGATTATATAGGAATTCCAAGTGAGCACCTTAGGGTTTGAACACCTTAAGGAAATGTACCAAGAAGATCCAGATTTTAAAGAGGCTTATGAGGCATGTGAGAACCCTTTTTTGGGGGACAGAAGCCCATGGACAGAATATTTAATCTAGGATGGATTATTGTTCAAAGGAATCCAACTGTGCATACCAAAATTCTCAATGAGAGATAATCTACTCAAAGAAAAACATTGTGGAGGTCTAGTCGGATATTTCGTCCATAAAAAAATGTTTGCACAGTTGAACAGTTCTTATTATTGGCCAGGTATGAGGGAAGACGTGAATAAGTTTTTAGACATATGCATGATTTTCCATCACATAAAATGAAATAAGCATAACATTGGTTTGTATCAGCCATTTCCTATTCCAGAAAGGCCTTGGGATGCAATTAGTATGGATTTTGTATTGGGATTACCTAGAACCCAGAAGGGAAGTGATTCCATATTTGTTGTGGTAGATATATTTTCCAAGATGGCACATTTCATACCATGCCAGAAAAAAACCGATGCTACACACATAGCCAATTTGTGAGACTACATGGGTTTCCTAGAAGCATAGTCTCAGACAGAGACACAAAGTTTGTAGGACACTTTTGGAGAACTCTATGGAAGAGGTTGGGGACAAAATTTTCCTTCAATTCAGCGTATCACCCTCGGACGGATGGATAGACTGAAGTGGTGAACAAAAATATGGGAAATGTTTTGAGGAGTTTAGTCACTGAACGGGGCCGTTAGTGGGATCAGATTCTGGCACAGGCGAAATTTTCATTTAATAATTCGGTAAACATAAGTACTGGTAAAATTCCATTCAATATAGTGTATGGAATACAACCGAGGGATTACAGAATTAAGAGATCTGAATCAATATGAGTTCAGAAGCCCTGGAGTAGAATATTTTTCTACAGAGATGCAAAGATTCCATGATCGAGTCAGAAAGCAGCTATAGGACAGCAATCGAAAGTACAAGAACAAAGTTGATTAGAAAATAAGAGAAGTTCAATTTGAAGCTGGAGATTAATTTTTATCTCATTTGAGAAAGGAAAGGTTTCCAAGGGGAACATACAACAAGTTGAACATGAAGAAGATAGGACCATGCAGGATCCTCAGGAATTTTGCAGCCAATCCTTATGAGATTGAGTTTCCATACAATGTTGGAATATCACCGATATTCAATGTTGCAGACCTGTATCCTTACTATGGAGATGATGTAGGAGAACTAGATGACCAGAAGGAAATTCAGTGGGAAAAACTGATGCCCACAACAGGAAAACCTCATATGGAGAAAATCTTAGAACAAAGAGTTGGAAATAAAACCAAGAGAAATATGTATCATGAATATTTGGTGAAGTGGAAATATCACCCAATGGAAGACTCAAGTTGGGTCACTGAACCTGAAATTTTGAAGCATGCAAAAATAGTGCAGGAGTTAATGGACAGGAGTCCATGAATATTTTAGCCAGAGGAGTATGATTCAGGAGCATCGCCATCAAATTCAAAGAGGCTAAGCGTGGAGGCAGAATTCGACACCTCAGCGTTCCAAAATTTCAAATCGGCATTAAACAGAAGCAAGAGCGATTGTCAAGATATTTTGGAAATAACGTTTTTTAAATACTTTGTTTGTAAAATCAGGTCACCTCTTGAGAATGGTAGGATGTTGTAAACTCTTACACGACTGTAAGGTGTTAGAGATATGGAGTGTCAACTCTTATCTGTTAATAAATCATATTTATTGTAATAGGACTAAGTAGGTAACCAATAAAACGACAATGGGATAGAATTCAGATAGGACGGAGAAGAGCTCGAGAAGACACTCCTTAGATAAGTTTTATATTGTTTTGTAAGACAAGATAGAGTATGAGAAGTTAGATGTAGTAGTTAGACACAGAGAGTCTGAAGACAGTGAAGAACTGTGTAACTTATGTAAATACTTCATGAAGGAATAGAATAGACATAAATTGATCCAAATGCTTGGACAATGTTCATTTCAATGTGTATTTGAATGAATGATATGTTATGTGTGTGTTTATTTCATTTTTCTTATGTATGTTGTTCATAGTTGAGTATATGGAATTATGAAGTATTAAATAAGTTTCAATTGTTTCTCTTCTAAGAGCTTAGATGTAAGGAGTGCATATTGTTTGCAAGGTGTGCGTTTACAGAGTCTAGATTTGACTAAGAGAATCTCGAGAGGGATAACAAGAAACTTAGACTGAGTGTTGCAAGGAGTGCACGGGGTTAAGAATCGACTAAGTGTCGATATGTTAGGACTGTGAAGCGCAAGGAGTGTGTAGTAAGATTTCTTTTGAAGAAATATCTAAGTCCAAACTTTATCAAGGATTCTAGGATTGCAAAGAGTGTGTCGGAGGTCGAAATCCTCAGAGTAATAAAGTTCATGAGAGATAGTGAAAAAGACTCAGTAGAAGGGAGAAAATTTGATGAATATTTCGAAGTGACAGGTGAGATCCGATCCAAATAATTTGAGTTCACTCACAGTCATTAGATATCAAGAAGGTGCAAGGAAGTTATACCTTGAAGTCCTTCGGACTTCACATGTTCAGAGGTTTTCATTTGTAAAGGAGTCAGAAGATCCGAAGTTATGAAACCCAAAGTCCATCTGGACCGTAGATCTAGAGGAGGATACGTGTCAGCGTGTCACTCATTTCAGAGAAGAAGCTATCTGGTAGAAAGGGGTAGTGCAACATCAAACATTGTCAAAACCCGAAGAGCAAACCAAATCCTGACCGTTGGGTCAAGGGGACGCATGGCGGAAGATTAGCTACCTTGGAAGAAAATCACTTTGGAGGGTAATATTGGTGACCAATGGCCTAAAGCATGAACTTCCGAAGTTTCTAAGTGTCGAAAAAGACCTATATCGTTCGTCTCTAAGGCCACATGTCGGTGGATCTGATACCTCGGAGAAAAGGAACTCTGGGGGAAAGTCGCAAAGAGGAAGAAAAAAACTCCCGAAGCCTGAGGATCCAGATTTCATTGTGACTATTGAGTTGCAATGGGCATGTGTTGACATATATGGAGATCCAGAATACTGGCAAGGAGAGTTTGTTGACCAAAATTCGTCGAATTTATAGAAGAGAGAGAAAAAATCATGACCGTTGGTCATAGGGGGACACGTGGCAGCAGATCTAAAAGTCTAGGTATTGTTCATTCTTGGAGGAATTGGAGCGTGGGTCCTTCTATTATAAAAGTCTCGAAGGACAGAGTAAGTTTTGGTCGTTGATCCACTAGAGACAAGTGGAGGGTGGAGATCAATTCTGGAAGTTTGATACTTCGGAGAAAAAGGAGAACTCAACACTCAGAACTCCCGAAGGTCGGAATTCTGAAGTTGATCGTCGTCGTTGGTTAGTGAGTGAACACAGGTGGTTGATCTGGTCTGAGGATATTTCTCCAATTCGGAGCTCAGAGGAATTAGAATCAAGTGCAGCGAATACCTCTGAAGCCCAAAATCCCTAAGCGAGGATGGGGGAAGTGTAAGCTCACGGTTTCCAATCAAGGTCACGTGGAGGGCCCTACGAGTGTTCCAAAATTCCCGAAAAAGAGATTTTGCGCCCGAATTTTAGGACTTTGACTTGTGGGGACAATTGTGAAGGTTCATCACGAACCTGTGAGCTAATTCAGCTCCCGAAGTTGATCGATCCTTGATCGGGAGGTCGTACATTTCCAAGAGTGTAGGGGGTCTGCATCAGGACACTTCAACCTTCTTCTTGTCTCATTCTCAACCAAAGCTTTCCATTTCTTAAAAGTATCAAAAACATCAATTTTTTGTCAAATGCAATAAACCCAAGTTTTTCTAGTTGCATCATCAATAAAAGTAACATACTAATGAGAGCCACCAAGAGATGATACCTCAGATGGTCCCCATACATCTGTATGCACAAGCTCTAACCTTTCACTCTTATTTTATTTTCCGACTCTGAGAAATATGACTCTCTTATGTTTTCCATAAACACAATGGTCAAAAAAATCCAAATCAATTTGTTTAAGATCTGGAAACAAATTTCTTTTGTGAAGTATCTGCATCCCCTTCTCACTCATGTGTCCAAGCCAATGATGCCATAGTTTTGTATCCACTCCTATAGAAACTAAAGATATAGAAGAGTCAGTATTACCAGTACATAAATACAATGTACATACCTTCTCTCCTTTTTCTATCACCAATGATACTTTGGTGACCTTCCACACCTTATCTATAAATATGGATATACAACCTTCACTTGCCAACTGCACTGTTGAAATTAGATTTTTCCTTAGATATGGAACATGTCTTACCTCTTTCAAAAACCATTGCTTTCCATTTCTTTGCTTTATTTTTACCTTTCCCATTCCAACAATTTTGCATGGTGCATAATCACCCAAATGAACCTGTCCAAAATCCCCTTAAACATAATCTAGAAAATGTTTCTTATGGAGTGTGGTATGAAATGAAGCCCCTGAATCTACTACCCAAGACTCGAAAATATTATCTACAGAAAGAGTCAAAGCATCTTGTAACACATCACCTGTTACATTTTCTTCCTTATTTTTCTATTGTTGTCCATCTCTTTATTTCTTTGGAGCTCTGCAGTATTTATTCATATATCTTTTCTTCCCACAATTCCAGCACTCTATCTTTCCAAGTCTGGATTTGGATATACCCTTCCTATAATTCCCACAGTTCCCTGAGCCCTTTCCTCTATCCTTTTGTCTTCCTGTGTTCTCCATGTTTAAAGCATTACCTGATGTCTCGCTTGTGATTTTCCATCGCATTTCCTCACTAAGGATAACACAAACAACATCATCAAATTTTAAAGTGTTTGAACCAGAGACAGAGTTACTTACATCCATGACCAAGCCGTTCCAGATTTCTGGAAATGAGGACAAGATTAGAAGAGCCCTGACCTCAACATCAAAATCCACTTTTATAGAACTTAGTTTATTAGTAACTATATTAAATTCATTTAAATGATCTGCAACAGACCCACCTTCTGACATCTTCATATTAAATAATATTTTCATTATAAATAACTTATTGGACTTCGAGGGTTTTTCATACATTTTATCCAATGCATCCATCAACTCCTTCGTTGTCTTTTATTTCGAAATATTGAAAGCTATCGACACTGCCAAGCTCATCCATATCGTTCCTAGTGCCTTTAAGTCAAGAACCTCCCATTCTTCGTCCTTCATGGCCATCGGCTTCTTTGATATTCCACCCAATGGTAGGAATAGATCCTTTTGATATAAATAATCTTACATCTGCATCTTCCATAACTGGTAGTTTTGGTTGTTAAATATATCGACCCTAAACTTTCCATCTTCCATCATTTCTCCCTCTCGAACCAGGAACACTCTTTTCTTGCGAGTTACCTTTCGCTTTGATACCAGTTGTTAGAAAAATAGGATCATGGAGCAATAAAATTAAGAAATGCGTAAATAAAACATAGAAGATACACAATACAATAGAGACACAGATATACGTGGTTCACCCAGTGTGGGCTACGTCCACGAGATAAATTGTTAGGTCCTTCCTTTATTATTATCCATCAAATGAATGGATACAACCTACAACACACTCGTTGTAACTTCCTCTTCTTTCTCTCACAGTATCCTCACTCAGAATACAATATTCGCAATGATACATATCTGAAATACATTTCCCTCATAAAAGAGGGTTTCCTTCTAAGGAAAAAAACCTTAACATAACTTCTACCATTAGATCTGCGATCTTATAATGAATGGTCCAGATTTACTATGAAATTACAATATACATTTACAAGGAAATTTTACCTTTGGAGGATTCTCCCTCGAACCCTCACTTGCCCCCAGACCCGGTAGGGGAAGTAAACCCCCCTACACTCCCCTGCATGGAGGAGTGTACCTTCTTACGGGTTGTAAAGTCTTCATGGGGTATAAAAATGACTAAAAATAAAGACCTCTTAATTAAGAAGATAATCAAGCTCCACAACCAACACGGGAATCTATAAGAAAATGGTAAAGCGACATAATTCAGGATTTTGAATATTTTGACTTCTCAGTGAGAAGAGAGGTGCATATCAGGAGTGAAATCTATGTGGATTCTAGGATGAATACACCCAATGGTTGATTTTGGTGTTTAGAGACACACCCTAGTCATCGGGGATATCACACATATCTTCCATCGATATTTAGCAGCAGTTACATGGGTTCCAGCAGCAAGGATGCACTTATTTGGGGTGAGGTTGTATCTTATGAGGAGACTTAGTGAGTCAACTTGTACCATATAGGAAGAATCCATAGATTCCCTTTCTATCTAGTTGAGAGGAGGTAAAGATGCATCTATTTTTTGGTTTCCCATCATATTTCGAGGAGAAATCATCTTCAGTGCATTCCTCAGCCATTGAGGGTGCGACAGTTGGGGAGGAGACATTTGGGATTACTGGGAGATCATCAGACAAAATCCAGGGAAATACTTCTGACCCATTTCATAGGATCCTAGGGTTCTCAATTTGAGACCTTTATCAGTTGATTCTTATGGAGAAATCACTAGGGTGCAATTTCCAACAATAGTCGGGGGGCATTTCCCCAGGGGGATCCATACATATCGTTAGAGGGTTTATCTCCAGTTGGTCAGCTACCGAGAGTGTACATGAGGTCAGGGCACACTGTTTGAGACATTTTCCTGACATATCCAAGGATTTTATCCACCAGGGTGAACTTTCTAGACTTGTAGCAATTGTCGTATGAGTTGTCGTAGCTTGCAGCAGATCCTATAGCTCATCCATTGATACATCATCATTCTTCTATTATCGAGTATCATTATTTTAGTTTTCTTATTGTAATATGGTTAAGATCTTTTTGTCTCTGATATATCCAAGAGATTTACTTTTATTCAGCCGCCTACCGCATTGTAATCCGCAAAAATATCATAATATATGACTTGCAGTCTACTGTGTCATTTACTATCCGTATGCTTATTCATATGTTGTAAACACTTATTTATCTACACACACATGTGAAAAACACCAAGCATGTTAAGACCCACATCTTAAACGCATCCAGAAAACCCCAGTGTATTAAAGCAGACAACAGACATAGTAGATTAGCAGCATTTCCTAGACTAGACAGATATGGGATACTACATAGGGTAGTAACC
>ML809542.1:287366-302821 GCA_009831015.1 Picea engelmannii | reverse complement strand
GGGGATTTCTAAAGGATCTATAATAGTTCCCATGTAGCAACCTTGGATGATGTATCCTCCCACTATATCAGGACCTCTTGAATAGTGCATTATCAGAGATGACAATGTATTTTTTCAAGGATAGCCTTAGTCTACAACCAAACAAAATCTTCTTCATTTAGTTTGAGAAGTCTAGTTGAATACAACAATTATATCTGACCACTTTTTTTGAGTAAGATACATGAATAATTGAATGAAATTTAGAGTGTCTTGGAAGTTTCAATTTGTAATCCATTATCCCCACATGTTTGAGTACCTTATAGGTCCCATAAAACTTTGGAGAAATATTATTTTGGTGGTTTTATTTCAGGGATATCTTCTTATAAGTATGTATATGAATGAATACTTGATCCCCTTATTCAAATTGATGTTTAGAATGATGTTGATCAACTTGTTGCTTCATCTTATTTTGAGTCATTACCATATTATCCTTGAGAGTGCATAAAAGGTTGACCCAAGTTATGAGTTTTTTGTCTACCTCCTATACCTAAGAAACCACTAATGGGATAGTTTTTTCATAGATAGCCTCAAAGGGAGTCATTTGAGTAGCACCATGATAAGTTGTATTGTACCACCATTCTACTAGAGGTAACCATTGAACCCATTGGGATTTTCATTCTAAATCAAAGAACTTCAAATATGCTTCCAAACACTTTTTGATAGCTTCATTCTAACCATCCTTTTGGGGGTGATATGTTGTTATAAGATTCAATTGAGTGATCTAGAGCTGAAACAATTATTTCCAAAAATTTATAGTGAAAGTGGGGTCATGGTTTGTCATTGTAGATTGTCATACCATAGAGTCTAAAGATATTATCCATGAAGACTTGACTTATCGTGGAGGATTTAAAGGGTTGTTTTAGAGAACAAAAATAAAAATATTTGGAAGGATATCAACCACAAAAATGATGATGGATTTATTGCCAATTTTAGGCAACCCCACAATGGAGTCCATAGAAATGTCATTCCATATAGTTGGGGGAATGGGTAAAGGTTGTAATTCACTTGGATATTTTACTATTTCTCCCTTGTATCATTGGAAAAGGAAACATTCTACCACAAATGTGTGGATGTCATTCTTCATTCCTTCCCAAGAAAATGAACATTTGATCTATTCATATGTTTTATGAAAGTTGAAATGTACTATTGTTGGACATGCATGGAGTTCAGATAACACTTTTGGTTTAAAGGTGGATTTCTTGTTCAAATATAGATTCCATTTATCACAAATCTCATTATTTTTCCATGTGTATCCATTATATGTATAGGTTTTCATTGAAGTTTTTGTATCATGTGGATGATCTTAGGATATATGAACCATTCATTGTAGATGTTATTTAACCAATATAATAATATGAAGGAGAGTGAAAATATGGACCCTTAAACTTCATACTTTTGAGAGAGATGATATTCTACCACATTATCCTTTCCCTTATTATAATGATCTCATAATCACATACCAAAATGTTTATGACCCATTTCTATTGCTTGGGGGACAAACTCCTTTTCTCCAAGAAGTAGTTTTAGGATATGATGATATGCTTTAATCTGGAAATGTTTCCTAAGCATGTATGGATTCCATATATCCACCACATGAAGTATATACATCATTTATTTTGTATCCTCTCACAGATTTTTTTTCGATAAATTACAATGGTCTTCCCTCTTGCATGAGTACTTCTCTTATTCCTTTACCGTAGGAATCATATTCCAAAAAAAATTCCTTAATAAAGTCTAGTATGGTGAGGACTAGGGTTGTACACATAACATTCTTCAAATCCTATAAGGCCTAGTCTGCTACATCATTCCAATTGAAAGAAATTTTTTAAGCAAGGTTATTAGGGGAGTTGAAATCTTACCATAGTTCCTAATGAACTTTCTACATTAACTAGTGAGATCAAGCAAACCTCTTCAAATTTTAAGAGTTTTTAAACCTGGTCAATCCTTAATTTCTTTATTTTTCTTTAGATACACATGTACACCATGATTACTAACTATATGGACCAAATATTTCACTTTTGAGACACAAAAGGCACATTTGGACTTCTTGAGAAATATTTCGTGATTACAATAACTTGTAAGTCCTGATCCACACCGGTGACATGGGTGTGCCAAGTTTTACTATAGATCAATATGCTGTAACAAATATGAGGAAACAATAATGGAGAAATGGTTGAAATATGTTTTCATGACACTCTCGAAGGTGGAAGGCGCATTGCAAAGGCCAAAGGTCATCGCCAATAACTCATAATGGCCTTCTTGAGTGTGAAAAATAGTTTTGGAATATCGAACTCCCTTATGTGAATTTGGTGATAACCTGAGAAGAGATCAATTTTGGTGAAGAATGGATCACCATTGAGATCATCCAAAAGTTCATAAATTACAAGAGTGGGGAACTTATCCTTGATTGTTATTTTGTTGAGAGCTCTAAATTCAAGAAACATGTGTAAAGTGCCTTCTTTCTTAAGGACCATGAAAATTGGTGACAAATAAGGACTGGTGCTAGGGTGGATGACACCCATAGCAAGAAACTCCTAAACTATATTTTTAATTTCTTTTTTTGGAAAATAGATGGCAATAAGGGAATACATTAGGTGACAGTCTACCTAGTATGAGCAACATAGAATGATCATGGTCACCTTGGGAGGGTGGTAGGCCTTGGGGTATTTCAAATTTGGATTAATGTTTGGTCAATACCATCCACATGTTAGGATGGATGGGTTTCAAAGGTGTATCGAATCCTTGAATGGCATGGAATTGAGCCACAATGTCAGAATGCCCCTTTTTTAAGAATATTTTCCATACATTGCAACTTTATGATTTCTATAGAACTAACTGTGATTCCTTTGAAAGTGTAGTGATGTCCCTCCTGCTAGAAAATCATGTATAGCAAAAAAAAATCCATGGTTATGGGACCTAATGTATGTCACCATTCATCACCCAAGACAATGTAACAACCACCCATTTCAATAGAAAATATGTCAGTTTTCAAGCAATAATCACCCATTTGAAGCCACTCATTTTCACAATGACCACCACATTTCATTGAACCACCATTAGCAATTATAATTTGGATTTTTATCACAACATGGATGTAATAGTGTGTTTCTTGGGATACACGTCAATGAATGAAATTATGGGGGCTACCACTATCAATTAAGATAATGACTTTATGATGTTTTATGTATCCAATCAATTTCAGGGTTTGGAGATATGAAATACCAGTCAAGGAATATAGAGATATCTATGGTTTCAAATCCTAGAAATAACATGGAGGAATGTATTCAATGGGTGGAGGCATAGTATCCAGAGGTATAGATTCATTTTCATCATTTCAAATGTCCTCTGAAATGGTGATAAATAGCTTTTTTTTCTTACATTTATTCCTAGGAAAAAAAAACTCATCATAGTTGTACTAGAGACCTTTAAGTTGGTGCTTTAAAATTTCAACATAGGTTAACTTGTGGATATTAAGGGTTGGAGAGGATGGAAAGGGATTTGTAGGGGGAGAAGAAGTGGGACAAGGATTAGGAATCAATTGTGTCTTTTTAATTTGAGCATTCACCACCTTTTCGTCTTCTCTGTGATTAAGGGATTTTTCCCCTATGATCGTGGGTTGTAATCATAGCAGAGCAAGACCAAGTGAAAGAGATAATCATCTTCCCTCAATGAAAAACACACAAAATCAAAGAAAATAACTACTTTATTTAGGATAAGGTAGGGATATAAAGGATAAAATAAGGTGCACCTTATTGTCTCGTTTGATGTCGATCCACACTCCAATTCACCAAAGAACCCCTGATATTCTACTGGAATTAACCTGCAAGACAGATACAAAACTAGGGCTACGAAGAAAGTAGTTATACGATCATAAACAAGTGCATGTAATATGTCACATTCAAAGTATATATATAAATAAATGTGCAATGAAGACAAATTTGGGAGGAAAACAAGCTCTCTTATTTCCAACAAGTAAGAAAGGTAAGTTAAAGCCTCGTCCAACCCAAGGCACCGTCTTGAAGCCAATTGTCTGGGTTCCTCCTGTAATATTCAAGTATCAACTCAATCGATAAATACCTCTCTCAATGACTCAGATAGGGATAAGGAGACACCCTATATTCATATAAAGGAGAAAGAAGATCTGGAAAAGGAGTTTGCAGTTTAAAAGGGATGTTGCTTAGAGAATATAGGGAAAGGAGGCTTGCTAGATGCTAGCAACATAACTTTGCACCAAGGGACTTGTCCTCCTCTTAGCCCTGAATGATTGTTTTATATCTTCCCAAAGAGTTTTGGGGAGTTGTATTTTTTTGTGTATGGGAAAGGGTCGTTGGGAAATAAGAACAACCGACAAACCCGCCCGAAAACATGGATATATTTTATTTTTCACCAAAAATGAGGGCATCCACGAGTTTCAGTGAGGAAAGGTGTGGATGTCCACGTGTTACATTAGGGAAACCCATGGATATGCTCTTAAAGAATTTTTTTAAATGATTTTGAAGGTGACTTTTAGGGAAAATTCTAGCAAGCATTGGGAAAGGGTTAGGCCATGGCACAAAAGCATGAGTGTGGCATTTTGTGATATAATAGATGCCCCCTAATTTCTGAGGTTAGAAGGTAAAAATTATGGCCGAAATACATTATAAACTCTGAGAGGCGAGGATGCATCGAAGTAACCATGGATGTTCTTGAACAACTGATTCAAAAATAAATAATCGTCAGCAAAGATCAAGCAAGAGGTTTGTTTCGCAACTCGGGCATACCCATCTTAAGGAGTGATAAAGCATGGCCACCAAAGAAAATACATTGTGGATCCATGGTACATATGAGAGTATGACTAATGTCCATGGACACGAACATTACACAGTGGATCCATGTGATAAATATGAAGTATCAAGTATGTCCATGAAGAATACATAGTGGATCCATGTCAAAGTATATCACAATCATGAAGAGATACATAGTGGATCTATGTCTCAAAATCAAGAACAAGGGTATCTGGAACCAAGAGAATGAACAAGATGGTCCTTTGAAAGTACCAATGTCTATGATGTGGCACCATATGAGTCGATAAGGAGCACAAAAGAGGTGGTTCTCGTACTTCACTTGAAGTCTTCACAACGATCAGTCATGGTACAAGTATGCACTATGTGAATAGATGAGCCAAGGTCAAACATAGTGAGACATCATTTGATTACTCGGCATTGATGTATATCATTAATAAACACGAGACAACCCATCGATAATAATGATGGGGGTCAAGGTACCATGGTACTATCTAACAAGTGTGAATAAATGAGTTGGCATCAAACACCTGGTAGAAACTATCAAGCAAGGGATGTTGATGTATTCCCACTGTCAATAGCGAGGGAACCTACCACTAATGACTGCAAATGTTGATGCTTGAATCCATTAGGACCGAACGGAAACCTCACGAGGATACGAATCCTCCTGCGTTTTTATAGAGGTGGTACTCTTATTTATTTTAAGATTTACTTGGGACTTCATATTTTTAGAACATAGGACTTAGCAAAAGTCTGTCATGGTTATCAAATAAATAGAAAAAATGAAAGAAAAAATAACAAGAAATAAAATGTTTTGTTTTCCTTTTAAAGAGAGTTCCTGAGAAATGTCCAGGAACAACACACTTCATAAATTTGAAAAAGATATACAAAATTTCCTCACATCCATCATAGTTAAACTAAAGATTTATGATCACATAAAATAAAAAGATGGCATGCATGCATAAGAGAGATTTAACAGAGTGGACACATGGGAATCTCAAATAAATATAATGATATATCAATCTCAAATACTTTATACTCAAAACTCATAGTTACAAATCACAGTCAAGACTGGTCCAGAAATAGCTCTCTTGACATTTTTGAAAAAAATATATAGTCTGTTACAAAGCCTTGAAATTTAAATGTGTTTGTCCTTAGGACTGGGATTGGGGCTCCCATGGACCATAAAGAAAATATACACAAGAATTAAGTTGTATAAGGATAATGGTGGGAGAAATTGGAGTAGAAAGACCTAGAAAGAAGACAGGGATAAGTTATCATATTTCGGTTAAAACTTTCTAGTCAAAGAAGCAGAGTAACTAGATGAAAGACTAATAAAGAAAGAAAAATGTCATCAACATGAACTTACTATGATGGTCTCCCATTTATTCACTTTCTTGTTGTTGTCCTTTTATTTTCTTCATTGAAAGTTACAGGAACCGTCTCAACTTTTTCTTTCCCTTCATTGGTTAATTTGTCAATTTCGTTTTTGGACCATTCTTCAATATAGTTTTTCATCGAGGCCACGTTTATCTCATGCTGAATTTTGATGTTGAATAACTCACCTTCCAAATCTCTTAATTCAAAATAAATATCATGTATAGCTTCTAAAATATCTTTGTTTTTCATGAAATAATCCACTAGCCAATTGCCTATTTCCTCTTCATCATATTAGAGTATGATATAAAAAATTGCAACTGATAACCCTTTCAATATCTCAACTTCTTCGTCAAATTGTTTCTTTGTTAGGAACATTTAGTTGAGAATTAATTTAGGTTATTTTACTCCATTGGTGCTTCCTTCTAGGTCTATCACCGTGAGTCTCTTGTAGAATCCTTCTATTTTCAATATAGCTTCGTTGCATGCTTGAACAATATTATTCAATTTTTAATCTTTTCCTTCCAGCAAGCATTTAGTTGTTTTATCCAACTTGGGGAAGGCAAATCCTCCTGTATTCTTCTCAATTCCATCATGTTAGAAACTTTGATTCCAAATGGTAGTACAACATCCATGTATAAACCTTCTTTGTTCTTTGGATCAGACTGCAAATATTCATGGAAGGCATGTGTCCTCGAGCCAAAAGAAACAACATTTTTCAAAACTTCTCATGCCTCTGTTATTAATGACATTCTTTTCTTAATATTTATTTCTACATAAATCCTGATTGATGTGAGTAGGCTTGAATATCCTTTCAACTTAACAACAGGTTTGGTGGGTTTGACTATTGACAAAGGATTGGCAAGAAGTGGAAGAGGAATTAAAGCGTCTTCCAACTCTTTGATCCTTTATGTTAACTTAGTGTTTTCTTCTTCCAAACCACCAATAGAATCATATAGAGCATCCTCGATTTCTCTGTGAATTTTAGAGATTTGGTACGGTTACATATCTTTTAGGTCAACCTACGAGCGATATTTTCCCTTCTTATTTTTCAAATCACCTTTTTCTATGATCATTTTTTTAGATTCCTTGTCAAAAACAACGCTTTGGAATGAAAATGTCTCTTCTTCACTGAAGGTCCCATTCTCAACAATTTCAATTGATAAATTTTGTTGGGCTATATTTCTTGGTTGATCAATTGTGGGAAACATTTTCTCAATATCCACCTCGAGATCCATGTCTTCAAGAGAGAAGCTATTGATGTCATTTTCTATGAGATTGTCTTCTTCCTCTTGCACAACATTATTCCTCTTCTTTCTCAGAGGGAGCTTGTGAGAGTTCTCGATTTTTCCAGGAGGGGTATTCTTCTCTCCTCCACCACTTGAACTATTGTTGGTAATTTTCCTAGTTGGTTGAGTTGTTGGAGCATTGCTCTGGAATGTGGTAGTTTTAGGAGTAACAAATGGAAATTGGGCGCTCTTTTCACTGGGACCCTTTCCTTTTTTCTTTTAAAACTCGTTAGTACTAAGTATTGTTTCCAAGTCACAAGTGTTGTGTACAATAGCGCCTTGGTTGTTATCTTCTTCTTTATTCAAAATAGTATGAATGAACGAGTTGTTCAATCCTACTAACAACATATGTCCCACAAAGATTTTTTTAGGGTCAAACCCCTTTATCCTTTCAACATACTTCAGATTTACATTGTTGAAGTGACTCATAAACTCATCAATTTTTTTTTGTTCCTGAATACGAAGTCTCCAATTTTCCATGGCAAGGGGATGGATTGATTTTTCGTTTTTCGTGGAAAAAGTGCAGTGAAAATTTGTATTTCCTTGTCACTTCTGTAATAAACAATTTATCAGATACATGGTATGGAAGAAAAGAGGGATTTTATTTGGAACATAAGATACTAATGACATTTTGGTTTTCCATATGTTCTATCATTCCCCTTTTCTCCAAGAATTTATTAGCGTGTTCAGATATCCTGGGGTTATTTTTACCAAAAAACAGTCCTTTGAAGACTGAAACAAAATCATTCTAAACTTTGTAAAAATAAAGAGAAATCTTGTGTCTCCACAATGCTTGATACTAGAAGGTAACTGGATCCATTTCACAGTTCACCCTCTTACATATAGTCAATTTTGGAAATTTACAGCGATACACTATTGCAAATACCAAATAGGAAGCCAAAAATAATTTCTTGTCCCTTTTGTAATGTGATAATTGGGATGAGATTTCAATGGATATCAATTTTCCCCAATCAAAGGTAGTCTTTCCTTTAACTATAAAATATAAAATGTAAAGAATCATGCGAGAAATGGTGGTGGTGCTTTCCTAGCCTGTCAACCTGGTAAACAACTAAGCAATTTCCTGAAAGGGGTTTTTGAAAGACTGGACCTGGATTCTGGTCATGTCTTCTGGGATAGACGTGGGGTTTTCCAAATATTTAGGCAAGATATCCAGGCCATTTTCATGTTTCTTCATAAATTCTCTGCAGTCTTCTCCTTTGAAGGTAAGTGTTGGCTCTGTGAGCTTCAACATATTACAAAAAACGTGCGGTGACAGGGAGATGGGAGAATGATCTTGGAGTTGTATAATTCGTTGGGTTGGAACGTACTTCTCAATGCACCATGCAACAATTTATTTATAGTATAATACCTCAAGAACACACCCTGCGTGAGCAATTCCCGATGTCCAGATTATGTATTTTTTTGTAGGAGGAGATGAGTAATATGAATAGGCTCTGGACCATTGAAATTTTTGGTCTTCACGACCAAAAATATTCAAAGTATCACCACAAAAATGATGTCTAGATATTGTTTCCATAGGTTGATGAGAGTATTTTTTAATATGGATAATAACTTGAAATGAATCCTTTATAGAGATAACAATAATATAGCCTTTGGAAATTTGTTCTTTAATGCAATTTAATGAAAAATATCCTCAAGCCATTCGCTATTAGTAATGCTATTTACAAAGCCTGGATGATCCATTATTAGCATTAAACCACACTAAATGAATATTGTAGAAAGCACAAAGATGGTGGGGATAGATGAGAGAAATTTGAATTTGGATCCTTTTGTGAATCCGCCAACCCAGGAACCCACAAACCCGCAGTTGAGAACGGTCAAAAATAAGCTAAGTGTTGCAAAGCGGTCAGTTTGACTTGGATATGGGAGAAATGAAATATTTAGGGGCTTGGAACCTGTGACAAGTCTGACGGTCATAATGTAAATCATGGACCTTTGGGTGTGAAGTGGAGATCACAGAACTTGGAAGATGAAAGCTTGAACATGTGAACCCGCGAAGTGAAAAAATTGTTAAGTATATAATAACAAGGCAATCAATCAGACTCATGATATAGGAATATGGATGGAGATGAAGCCCCACGAGTTCTCGTACCCTCAAACCTGTCGATTTTTTTTTGAAATGCAACTAATTATAGTAAGGGGAAAGGGAAAAGAGAAGGGAGAAAAGAAAAGGGGAATGAGGGTAAGTATAGAAGTGGGAAAAGAAACGAAAAAAAGAAGTTGGGAACATAGAAAATGAAGGGAAATTTTAGAAGAAGGAAGTGATCTCAACAACCCCAAGGTACCAAAACATGACTCTAGATCTGTCTCCCAGAGCAAGATGTGTCGAAGTTGATGAGAGGTAACTTGCTGGAAGGAAGGAATTAAGGAATCCTCCATCATCTAGCATGAGAGGTGGTGGAAGGCCAAATATTTGGAAGAGATCAAACGAAGAGTTTGATACTTTTAATGACGAGACTCGACTTGCAAGGTCAAAGGCTAATTGAAAAATGGCTTACACAGGTTGAAAAATTTCTGTTGAGCATAAGCATGAAACATTATGTGACATGGGAAAGATGACACATAAACTAGGATACATTTGTGACACAAGAGGCATCAAACAATTATCCATATAGTTGGAAGAATAACCAATTGGGGGAGAAAAAAATCAAAACGATAAAAAGTCTCATACATCCATACTAACCCAAAACAATGAGATAATGACTCAAGATTGTGCTTTGTTCAAGGGAAACAAGACTATTACCAACAAAAGAGATAGATGTTTTCCCATTTTTTTATTTTTTTTTTGGTCTTTTTCATGTTAAAGAATCATGAAAAAGAAAAAAAAAATCCTTATAGTACAGTAGAGGAAACAAGTGTCACAGAAAATCAAACAAGTTCCAGAGCACAAGGAACATACCTATGCTCAATTCAACGAAGCATGTGAAAGATAAGGACACTCAAGGGATGTTCCCTCTAGGGATAAGATATCAAGTCATAAATGCATAAAATGAAAGGTTGGGAACTGATAGGATTGCATAAGCGAGGGGTTCAACGAGAGCATGCTAAAGTCAGAATTAGGCCTAAAAGAATGTGTGGTCAATATGCAGATGCAATTATGACTCAACTTTGGAAAGTAAACTTCCCATAATGGTATTTTTTGTAAGTTTAGTCTCTAGGGCCCGAAAAAGAATAAAATCATACCAAGGAAAAATCTTCTGGTCACTGGGGCCAGAGTATTCATTTTTTGTACATAGTCCAACTAGTTTGGAAAAGGGTTAAACTTATATCGAAAGGATGTCTCTTCAAAACCATTTTAACAAGTGTTACAGAGACAAGATCACTCAGCTATCTTTTCAATTTTAAGGAGTCTGAAAAGAGCTTAAGTATGGACTCCCTCGTCCTTTTTCACAAATTTAGTCCCCTAAGCCCAAAACATTATAAAACATAATTTAGGAGAACTCTTCTAGCTCGTAGAATAGAGTATTCATTTTCCGTAAGTAGTCTTGTCGAGTCCAAAAAAATGGGTAAACCTGTGTTGGAAAGACGTTCCTTTAGATCCATTTAATGAGTGTACAAGGAACAATGTCACTCGAAAATCTTTTCCATTTTAAGGAGACTAAAATGATCTTAACTATGGACTCTGTAAGATAGGGGTCCCGCGGGAAAAAATGGTCAGAACGAGAGAGAGAGTAAGAAGTATGAAGTTCAAATGCAAACTCATGGAGGAAATAAACTAGGACCCCCAATCCTAAAGACAAACTTGCGGCATGAGCACCAAAAAACAAAAGGATTATATACTATAGGCTTCTACCATCAATCGAATGATTCTTTGAAGAAGAGAGAAAGGTTTCATCATTCGTTAATGGGGTTGACCCTAGGTTTAAATGGTAAAGGTAATTAATAATGCAAAGTTTGAGTGGAAATGAACCCTAACCTAAATGTCAGTTAAGAATTCATTACCTTCCCAGAGTCTTGGAAAAAGACTCGGCCAATTGATGATAAGTGTACTGGAGAAAAGGGTCCTAAGACCTGCAAAAGAGACGATAATGCTACAAAAATTTCTCCATTAGTTGAAAATTTTGAGAAAATCGGGAAACTTTAGAAAGTGGGTTTTCAAAATTTTGATAAAATTTGTTATAATACCCAATTACCATTCTATTTTTACCATTTCACCCAAAAAATTACCAAATTGACCAAAAACTTGGAGAGAAAAATCATGAAAACGTGGAGCTTGGAGCAACTCCACCACTTGCCACCCACAACAAGTAAGTTGGCATCCTTGTCTTGCATTGTAATCCTTTATTTCTTCCATTTTTCAAAAATTTAAGCTTAAATTTACTTTTAGAAATTTGTATCTATGCATTCGCGGGCTGCCTTAAGGCAACCCGTGGATGTCCTAGCTGGTGGAAACACTAGTCGCAGATATCCACGAATTTTCTAAATAAAATGCATTGATGCACAGACAAGAATTTGAAAAATAAAAACTAACTCAAAACTCATTGGAAAAAATGAGATGAGCATGAGGAAGTGGATTGAGCAGTGTTTGATAATGATGAGGCTAAGCAAGAATTGCGTGCTTGTGGCATGTACAATTTTTTTTCAATTTGGTGGTATCAGGGAACAAAGGAGATTATTGAATCTCCTAATTAACTATTGGAACCCAGATGTATAGGCATTCATGCTTGCCAGACAATCTTTGACCGTCACGGTGAAATATATTTACTTCATTACCGGCTCATCGAGGAGAGTGGAAGTACCAACCTTCCAATATCGAGGAGGCGGACAGAGTATCAATGATTTTATCCATGAGTACTAGATTGTTGGCACTGAGAAGAGTGGCTCACAAGTGCTAATTAAACAAATAACCAACTTGAGCCTGCATATCATTCTCTTCAACTTGGTTTAGATCATGGGATCCAACTCTTTACACTTGGCATCATGGGTACAAACTCATTATCGGGTTGAATGCTTACGCATTACGATGTATGACTAGAGTACCACTATGCTAGACAACATGAAGGCACAACTGATAGATTGCAATCTTGGTAAAACAAAGAACTTTTTCTTCAGAAGTGTCCTATGTACTTTCTTTTTCGAGCGGGTGCCTATGATGAACCCGCATACATAGATATGAGGACACTTGTGACCATGGCTAGCCATGGTCCATTAGACCGATCTCATAGATCATTTAGGAGGTGGACAAATTTCCAACCCCTTTGACAATGACTTATTTGATTGGTGGGAACGAGAAAATCCCTTTATTGAGGATTACCCATATGTGGGCATTGACTTCACCAAAGATATGGATGTCATCATCCCTACCAAAGATGAGATTCAGGACATAGGTAACCTTTCATTTTTGTGTTATTTAATTTTTAATTTTTAGAAAATGTAGCAAATTATCTTTTTGTGAGATACAAAATACTGAGAAGTAATTTTTTTGTCTAAGTAGACATAGCGCCTGTGAGACCGTCCAATGTCCTACGACATAGCCGGCGAGGCAGGACCAAGTGACGATGCAGATAGGAATTTGTGCAGTGTGGGCCTGAACTTCAAGGCTCTCATGTGCAATTTGCATATGGATACTATTTATGACCTCCTCGTTGGCATGCAACGACATATCATAGGAGTACCCAAGCCATTGGTCTGATTTTTTCGGTGTTTGGCCAACATCTTAGTTTTTTATTATAGGGTGCACCAGCCTCAGGCCTAGACACTATGTGATCATAGCACAATTTTGTACTTGTATAACAATATATGACTTTCAGGTCCAAGGAGGCCCCGTACTTTGTACTGTGATGGATCTCATTTTGATATATATATATATATATATATATATTATTTTGTGTGTGTTATATACATTTTGTGTTTTTATTTTGAAAAAGTATATATACATGTGTCTTTGTGTGCTTTACTTTATTGATGATACACATGCCAATATAACACATAATTAGCATAAGAATCAACTAACTCATTAGCTCTCCTAGGAACATGCTCATAAGTAATGAACTCAAAAGAACGTTCCAGAAGACGTACTCTAAGGAATAATCATAATAATACTGGATCTCGAACTCTATATAGACCATTTAACTGTGAAACTACCAATTGTGAATACATGAAAACTTGAAGGTGATAAATAACATAAGAAAATGCATCTCGTAAAATCTCAATGACAACCCTATATTCAACAACATTGTTTGTAGTTTCCCTGAGATACACACCTCCAACGGACACTAACTTCCTGGAAGGAGAATAAACCACCCAAGAAATGAATAGTAGGTGTCGAGTATGGTGACTGGCGCCATCAGCTAATCCAAAGTAAATCAACAACTCATCGGTCATATACAACATAGAAGAGGCACATCAATTACTAACACAGAAAAAAAGGCCAAAATGTAAATAAAGCTACATACAATATAGACATTAAAAATACAAGAGCGTTAATGCTCGAACCCTCGAGGATAAGCATAGTACTTCTTCAAGTAGAGCCCATTTTTGGGCTCCGACAACACATTGCCTTCAAAATTAGTGAGATCATAGGATCCTTTCTCTAAAACTTGTCTCACGACATATGGTCCAAACCATATAGTGTTGAACTTTCCTTCCCCAAGACATCCTTTTCCTAGTCGTAGACCAACACAAGATCTCCCTTGGAGAATACTCTGGGATGAATAGACTCGCCGTATTGGGACTTGACTCATTTCTTATCCGCTTTTTTCAGTAAAGTTGCATCTCGACATTTCTCATCCATATGTTCAAGATAAACTAGGCGTTCTTCGAACTAAGTCGTGTCTGGAAGGAGCTCGAATGTTATTTTAAGTGAAGGAACTTCATATTCAATAGGAAAAATTGCTTCCACTCCATGAACAAGTTGGAACAATGAGAAACCAGTGGAATTTTTGATCGAGGTTCTATAAGCCCATAAGGTCGGGTAAAGTATCAAGTTTCAGTTGGTGTGGGATGAATTCATCATTCCTAAAATCATTTTTAATGATTTGTTCACAGCTTCAACCTGACCATTAGCCTGGGGATAGTAAGGAGACAAGTGTTCTGGCCTAAACCCCAGTTTTGATGCTAGCTCCAACATCATTCGGTTTTGAAAGTGATTTTTATGGTCAGTGACAATCTCTCTTGAAACCTCGAACCTAGTGATTCCCTCATTTAAAATGAAGAGTGTTGTTGTCTCTCCATCATTAGAAAAAAATGGCATAGCCTCGTCCCACCTAGTGAAGTAGTCAACGGCTACGATGATATAATGATGCCCCCTAGTTGAATTCAGGTGGCATGTCATTAAATCAACCCCCCACTTGGTGAAGGGGACAACACTGATGACAGGAAACATTCCAGTAGGGTGTGAATGCATTTTATTAGAGAAACGTTGGCATGGATGACACCTTTTGACCGCTTCAACACAATCTTTGAAGATCATGGGCCAAAATTATCATGCACGCAAAAACTTTTGGGTTGTTTCCAACCCAGAAAAGGGACCACCACATGATCCACTATGGCAGTCATTCAAAAAAACCTCCACTTCTTCAAGAGTTAATAAACGCCTAAGGATCGAGTCCACAAATCGTCGATACAAAGTGTCGGAAATAATGAGGTAGTTTTTCTCCATATGGTGGATCTGTTATCGCTCGTCTCTTGAGAAGTTGGAGGGACCTTTAAAGTTTTAAGATATATAAGGATATCCCCATACCATGGATCAGATGAAGAGATGAGGAAAATGTGTTCATTCGGAAATGATTCTACCATTTCTCCTCCCTCATTCTCTACTAGAAACTTTGACATCAAGTCAGCAAAGACTAAATATTTCTTAGACTTTATAGACACAAAGTCCAAGTCAAACTCTTGAAGAACAACAATCCACTTGTTTTACTTTCCGCCAATAATTCTCCTGGTCAAAACATATTGAAATGGATTGACTGCAGCGATGATGGTTGTCTTCCGTAATAGAATGTAATGT
>ML809542.1:252851-287266 GCA_009831015.1 Picea engelmannii | reverse complement strand
AAAAAACCATCCATAAATGAGAAAATATTTCTCCCCTCACACTCATCCAAGATCCAATCAATGAATGGTGTGGGGAAGTTGTCTTTAGGACATGCCTTATTCAAGTACATAAAATCCATGCAAACATGCATTGTACCCTGCTTCTTATCAACGGGAATAGGGTTGGAGACCCATTCAGTAAGAGGAACTGGGTAGATAAATCCTACATTGAGTAGCTTTTCGACTTCTGCCTTTATTCACACTGCCTTTCTTGGATACATAGGTCTCCACTTCTGATGAACCGGTTTTACATTTTCATAGGTTCGAATCTCATGATAAACTATTAGAGGATCAATGCGAGGAATTTCCGTGTAAGACCATGTGAACACATCTCAAAACTCCTTAATGAGTGTCGTATATTGAGAAATCTCATCTTGTGAGAATTATGCTCTGATAAAGACGTTCTCGACAAATTCATGATTTTTAGAAATGTTTATTGGGATCGTAATTTATGATATTTTGGCCATGTTTCCTTCAACATAGACACCATGTCTAATCAAAGGATTGACCACTCCATCAACACATACAACCACGATTGACTTGAACTCTCCACTCTCAACTCGATTAAGTTCAAGAAGGAAAAATGATCTATGATGTAAATCCTCCCATGACCTTTCGGCTTCAACCATTGCCTCAATAATTGCTTCATATGAAGGAAAGAAGGTATCTAAACAGTCTTGAGAGCTTGAAGAGCCTTGATCCCAAATATTCTCAGAAAATATATCATCCTCCTCGGTGACCACAGGATTTTGATCTGGGTCTGTTGTGACCTGTTGGATGACTTGATAAGCTAGTTCGGCAGTAGACAAAGGTTCGGTGATCCTGGCGTGAAATCGACCTTCGACCATACTATATGGTGAGGAAAGGGCCCATAGGTATTGTATATATGACATCCTAAATGAAGAGACCCTATTAACCGGAGTAGAAAGAACGTACAAAATCGGTGTGCGGATATCAAAATATCCCATGATCAAAGGGTACAGCCCACAACCAATCCTCTTAGTGATCGCTTGAGAGTTTTCAATCCAAGTCACAGTAGACCCAACATTGGATTTTGTGTCATAAAGGTTGGATGACACTTGATCGATAGTCACAATCCTTCTCTCATGGGGGAAGATTATAATCCAAAAATTTGTCGAGACAATAGTTGCCATGGCATAAGTCCAGCTTCTTCCTAAGAAAATATTATAGTCGAGCAGCGCGTCGACTACTTCAACCTCAATGAAAACGAACTTTCCCCTTAACGTAACCAGACACGAAGGAATCATACCATGTGGTTGAAAAACAATCCGTCAAAAGCAGTCAAGAGTGTAGGGGAAGGGGTAAGTTTAGGAGAATCGATAGCTTTCCAGCATGACAAAGACATCACGCATGTGGAAGCTCCTTCATCAACTATGGTCCTCTTTACTAAGATATTCTTGCAAACAACCCCAATCTAAAATTCCATGTGATATGGAAGGTGTGGTCTCACATCAGTAGCATCAAACTTCATAATGAGATGGTTGGTAGAGTCTGCAACTCCTATGGAAGATAACAACACAGTACGCTACGAAGGGTAACTTTTGAGAACCTCCAAAGTGGACATAGCACAAGGCATATGATCCAAGTCCTCCACAACTAAATAATTGGGAGTGGATCATGCATTAGGGTTATGCTTCATCCTTTTGTAAACACCCTTCGGTATGTGTGGCACTGCTTCTTTCTCAAGATTTTGTATGTGGAGAGGGGCCTGATCCTCTAAAGTTTTCTTCCCTTTCTCCATCGACTCAGGGTTATCATAGTTCTAAATTATCATCGACCAGTCCACATATTATTTTATCTTCGAGGAGTCAATCATGTTTACAACTCCTTTATATCCGTCAAAGGGGGGAGCACTTGAAGTGCCCCCTTGTGGGTTGAAGTTGGAAGTTCCAGTTTGCAAGTTTTTCCCTTGTGGAAAATGGTTTTGCAACACATCAGTTTGTTGATGTTGATTCAACTTGATAATCCATTAGGATTATTCCATTTGTGGGAATTGGTGAGTAAAGTGATCATCGTCACAAAGCTTACAAGGAAATTTCACTTTCCTCTTCTCATATTTTCCCCCCTTAGTATTTGTATCCAACTTCTTGTTATTACCCCCACCACCTTTCTTACCCTTGCCTTTTCACTTCTCTCTGGATTCCTAAAGATCCTTCGAAGTATTTTTCTTCACTAAATGTACATCGGAATACTGGGTGGAGGGGGCGGTCGAGCTAGTGGTTGTACAAAATGTTGGTTGTTGAATAGTAAGTTTCTGCATCTGGCTAGTGGTTAGGTCTGCATATTTTTTCTGAGTAGAACCCACTATGCCATTAGCATGTGGGTTGGTCTTTGGCTTTTCCAATTCAAGATTCGAACGTGGATCATTTTTCATAATATCATAGATCATGCTTTACTGAGAGTACATAATCTCTAATTGTTGTGCCCTAAAGATCACATGTTCCTCTAAAAACACTCCCGACGTTAAGACGTATTTTGAAATATACAGGAGTAATTATTTCAAGAACCATTCGATGAGGAAATCTGGTGGGACCATATCCTTAATCAAGCTCTTTCGTCTCCTCCATTTCTGAATGTGGTCGGAAATGTGTGTGGCATTGTCCTATTCAAAGTTAGCCAGCAATTTTGTCCCGGAATCATACCGGATAAGGATTTGGAATTGGTTTAAGAAAACCATATCTAAGTCACCAAATGTCGAGTACTTCCCCCTCTCAGGTTCAATATACCATTTATCACTGCCTCCAGTAAGAGTATGCTAGAACAAATGTAGTATGATTGAATCATCATTTAATGAGTATCACGAGCACCACAAGTGGAAATTCATCACGTGGTCATGCGGGTCTTCACCGCTTTTCCCCTCAAAATTTGGAATGTTCGAAGGTAATTTATCCAGGACAGTAGGCCAACTGGGGTCATGAAAAATTGGATCATTCATCAACTTCGAAAAATCCAGAAAATGCAAAGTTTCCAGAAACGGTAACCTAGGTTGCATCATCGACTAATGAGTGGCTTGAAAAGAAGGGCCTAGATTGTAACTGGCACCAGGTTTCCAGAAAGAGTTTTCTATTGAACCAAAGCTTGGGATAAATACTTGTGGTCCCTGGTTAAATGGATTAAAACCTCCACCTATCAATTCCCAAGAGGAAAATTAGGGTTACCTCCAGCAGACCCCCCATAGAAAGGAATAAATCCTGGCACGGGGGTGGACTGACCGGGAAAGGGGTTGAACCCTTGCAACATCCCTTGGAAGGGATTCCACTATCCTTGGAGAGGATTATTCCCCAAAGGCACCCCTAGATAAGAAACTAGTCCTTTCCAGGGGGTGGACTAACCTTGGAAGGAGTTTCCCCCTACCGAAACAGAAGACGCGGTGAAAGGGTTTCTCCCAAACCCATTGTAAAATGTGAATGTGGTCGAAGTTGATGACATACTAGTGGATTGGGATCCACTACCCATAGAAGTTCCCCATCTCCATGCGGGGTTAGGGCCAGAAAATGGAACAGGTCCACTTCCCACGAATGGAGATGACAGAGGAATGTGACCTCCACCCTAAGACAAGGCATGGTAAGGAGCTTGAGTGCTCCCCGCTCCAACATTCGATAACTAATACATTGGATGAGAACTCACCAAAGTGTTAAACATTCATATCAATAGCATTCCCTAAGAGAAATTGTTTGTTGTTGACACGAAAGATGTTGTTTCACTCGAAACTCGAGTGGGGATGACAACCAATGAGGCAATGATACTGGTTGTCACGGCAATGGTGGATTGAACCACATTTTTCATTTTATCTGACATACAAGGATGAAATATCCCCCGGTAATGATCACCGAGGTGGGAGTTGCAGGTGCTCCCAACCTTGACACTGGTGAAGTGTCACCCATAATGGCCCACCAAAGAAGGCTACTATCAAGAAAGTATGATCTTGGAGAAGGGACTCATATGAATGGAAATGGGAAACTGAAAGGTAATGGATAATTAGTGTGTGGAGAAAATTCCTTAGCTCCAAGATCCTTAACAATTACCTCTTATGGTTCTACAAAACTGACTTCTAGAGAGTTGTGTTTTATGTTCTATGACTGACCAACTGGTACGAAAGTGTCTGAATAATCGACTTAGCACCTTTGAGGAGGCGGGGGACAAAGACACGAGTTGATTAATTCATGTGGACCACCGAATGAAGGTATGAGAATCATTTATCTTTACCTCCATGGATCATCCTTATCCGGTGCAAGTATCCATGCTTCGTGGGGCACCCTCCAGTAGTAAAGAAGTGTGTAATACAAAATCTTCCCCAGGTACTACGACAAACCCTCACAGTCACCTTTTGGTTTACCTATGAAGAGAAACTAAGGTTACCAGCTGAGAGTCAGTGCCCAAGGGGTACAATCAACAGTCAAGATCAAAAGTGTGGGAAGGGTAGAAAATATTGAAGCTTCGAAAGCACCGCCTCTCATGGAGGTATGGGTACAATCGAAACCCCCAATACACAATCTCTCCATTATGTTTGATAAATCTATGGATGGTAATCTCCTCAGATATTACTTATGCAACATTGTGTTTAGCTCTTTTGTTAGAGGAGATTCTGAACCAACCTTTACGAAAAAAATGTTTTCTACACTCCCTATCTCAGACACTTATGTTTTTTTAGTGGCCTTGGAGAACTTTACTCTCCAACCTATGCAAAGTCCCTAGCCTAAAATTGTTGATGTACCCTAGAAAAATGAAAGTATCTAATGATTTTTAGTTATGTGCTCATTTTAATAGGTAAGTTTTACTCAAAAAGGGTATGGATGAAAATTTGGTGATGCTTTTAGACTGACTCCAAAAGAAATGAAATATAAGAACACACAATTAGTTTCTTCAAGTGAAAAAGGATGCAACAATGCTTATGTAGCAAATTGTTTTATTTTTTGGATGAAAACAAGAGTTTAAGTGAAATATTTATAACACCTCAAGATGCAAACGAATGCTAGGATGAAAAACGTGTACAACTGAATTCCTTTTTTTTTTAAATCAAAAGGTTATCACTACCAAAATGAAACTACCTTAATGATAAGTGGCTACTTCTTTTCTTGCAAATGAAAGGCAAGGGTTCAAGAAATGAGCAGTAATATTTTTCTTTAAACTTTTTCATTTACAAAAGAAAAAGTAAGCACATGAATGCAAATATTCTTTTTACTTTTTAAACAAGGTAGAAAGCAGGCAAAAAGACAGAAAGTGTTCGGCCAAGAAGATATTGAAACAACAGTGAATCTAGAAATACAAACTAACAAGGTTGTTCTTTCAGTCTACCTAACAAACCTTATACTAGACATTCAAAGAAAATATTTTAATATTTTATGTATATCAAGAGTTCAAAACCTAACGCAGAGACACCAAACAAAGACTCGGGACAGTCTAAGTGACTGATCAAACCAAGCACTAAACCCATGAAAGGAAGAGAATTTTTATAAAAAATCAACTTCACACAGGTCTGCGACTGTTACTAGAGAAACTCACGGGTATCCGCGGGCTATAGATATGAAACTCGTGGATGTAAGTGGGATATAGTGATGTAAATCATGGATGACAACGTAAGTTCAGAAAATAAAAAGATCCACTCAGAAACAGAGGGCTTCAGGACTAAGAAACAAGTCCTGTGTGGCTAAAAACTCTAAAAAGGACTTAGAAACTAACAGCAAAAGAAAACATAAGCAAGCAAGATACCTCAACAAAACTGACCTAACTAGGAGTATCTCCAGTGGAGTCATCAATTCTGATTAAGGTATTTTCCCTTGTTATCGTGGGTCGTAATCATAGCATATCAAGACCAGGTGAAAGAGATAATCATCTTCCCTCAATGACAAACACACAAAAATAAAAGAAAATAACTACTTTATTTAGGAGAAGGTAGGGATAGAAAGGATAAAAGAAGGTGCACCTTATTCTCCCATTTCATGTCGATCCTCGCTCCAATTCACTGAAGAACCCCTAATCTTCTGATGCAATTAACCTACAATACAGATACAAAACTAGGGCTACGACGAAAGTAGTTATACGATCATAAATATGTGTATCTAATATGTCAGATTCAAACTAGATATACAAATAAATTTACAATGAAGATAAATTTGGGGGGAAAACAAGCTCTTTTATTACCAACAAGTAGGAAAGGTAAGTCACAACCTTGTCTAGCCTAAGGCACCATCTTGAAGCCAACTATTTGGGTTCCTCCCAGAATATTCAAGCATCAATTCAACCGATAAAAACCTCTCTCAGATAGGAATAAGAAGACACTCTATAGTCATATAAATGAGAAAGAAGCTCTGGAAAAGGAGTTTCCAGATTAAATGGGATGTTGCTCAAAGAATATAGGGAAAGGAGGCTTGCTAGATGTTGGAAGCATAACTTTGCACCAAGGGAATTGTACTCATCTTAGCCCTCAATGATTTTTTTATATCTTCCCAAACATGTTTGGGGAGTTGGATTTCATTGTGTACAAGAAAGGTTCATTGGGAAATGAGCCCAACCAAAAAACCCACTTGAAAACAAGAAATTACTTTATTTTTCACCAAAAATGAGGGCATCCATGGGTTTCAGTGGGGAAAGGCGCGAATGTCTGCGTGTTACACTAGGGAAACCCGCAGATATGCTCTTAAAGCATGTTTTTTAGATGATTTTGAAGGTGACTTTTAGGGAAAAGTCTAGCAAGCATTGGGAAAGGGTTAGGCCATGGCACAAAAACATGAGTATGGTATTTTGTGCTATAACACTCTATATCTTTGAGAGGCTTCCAACCAAGTAGTAGGATGAGATATTAAGACTTGGAAATGTATCTCTTCCTTCAAACCACTGATAAATAATTTCATGAAAAAGGTATCTGGCATACCTTCAATGCAAATGGTGAGTTTCTAAAAAGTAGAGATGAACACTTCAACAATACTGGATTTTTTAATCTTTGTTAGGAGGCCCAAATAATGAGTGTTTGTTTCAAAATTTTCATATAGTTATGAGACATATTGTCTCCAAGAAATATAACCTCAGTGGGATTTCTTATGCCATTTACACCATTACCAACATTCAATATCTAAATATGATACACCCACGTGTAGTTTCATTAAGTCATATATGATTCCATACAAGAAAAATAATGTTCCATTTAAGTGACCCATCCTATGGGGTTGAATACATCAAATTTGTTGGGATTCACTTTAGGAAGTCTATTCCACATTTGATTCATAGGGTCACAAACAAATGGGGTAGAGTGAGGCTCCATGGGATTGGTTGATTCAACTCCTTCCTTTTGGGATGGTTGTTCTTGGAATTGATAACACTTGGATTTATTATACATCACCATGAATAGGGACTATTGATCTAGGATTAAGTCTAGTTTGGCTAGCTTTTCATTAATGGAATCAATTTTTTTCTAGGAAAAGGAGTGGCTGCAGTCAATTTTTTGTTGTAACTCATCACATTGACTTTCCAAGGAGGATATTATGGTTGCCACCTCAAATACTATAGTATCTATATAGATGTGAGTTCAAAATAAAAAGGTTACTATAAAATGGTACCAAGGTGATACATCACTATCTTCTAGGTTTGTTGAGATAGGTCTCAAACAAGGGTATGGTTCGGACCCAAATTTCATTTTTTTTTACTCCTATGGAGTTGTACTCCTGCCTGAATAATATTGCACTAAAAAAATTCTCAAATTATCAATACTGTAATTTATGTAGGAATTTTGTGGATTGGTAGTAGGAAGCAAGGTTCCTAGTGACATGATGCACAAATTCACAATACATCCATTTATGTAGGAATTTCATGTACTAACAACAAGGGGTAGGGTTTCAAGGATTTTAAGGGAAACAGAGTGTCAGGTGATATAGCTCTCTGATATATGTGTAGGGTCCAACAATAGTACTCATCCCAATTTTTTAGGGAACTAACTAAGGAAGCTCAACCATACCCTTAGCCATACTGCCTAATTAACCAAGAACTAGAGAGTAATATTCCAGAGTTTTTTTCTTGGTGCCACTATAGTAGCAAGACAATCGATCAAATTATCTAAAGTTATTTTTAGGTAGCCTGGTGGATTTCTAATATACCCTAGGGTACATGGAAGTCAAACTTCGTATATAGGTGATGATTGATGCAATACTAATTGAAGGGGTACCAACATGGGCTACAAGGTTGTCTAACTAGGTGAAACTACTTATATTTTCTACATGTATTCTTACCCTATCGTAGATATACCCACTAAATGATAGATCATTGTGTTATTTATAGATGTTAAAATATGTCTCTAGTGTCTAAACAATTCTCTAAAATATGGGCTCAGGAAAGTGCTCTAATACCACTTGTGGTTTTGTTTATTAATAAATTGGAAGATGCATAGCATAATCATATACTTTACCTAGATTTAATGCAGAAATGACATATCTCAACCATAATAACCAAATAAAGAACCACAATGCCACAAAACGTTATACCTTGTGATGAGAGAAATGTTCACTTGTCTCTTCGACGGGGGAAACCTCCAATTGATCAAAGCTTTGATTACAATACACTTCACAAGACGTCTCATTACATTACTTCTACTTTTTTATATACCTCTGTCTACCTCCTAGGGAAATTCTAGAGAAGGAAATTTCTAGTAGGCGGAACCTTCTAGTAAGCCTTCTTATAATTATTGCTTCCACACTACTACATGGGCCTTATTTACTAGACATGGTCTCCATATGTAGAAATGTATTTATATACTTAGGGGGTTAGGGTAGGACCCTAATAATATAATCAACATAAAGAAGAAGTATGATGACTATACCAGCTAGATTCATGTTGACACGACCTTGTTCTTCCAAACAACCTTCTAACTTGTCGATGTATATGCCAAAATGGGTAGGGGATAGGGGACAACCATTCTTAACTCCTATATTAAAATTAATTTTTCCAACTGACCCTTAGTGTTTCTAAACTTGGAAATAATTTTATTCTACAATCTTATTGCAATAGCTCTCAACTCGAAAGACATTTTCATCTCTTCTAATACATTTCAAAGGTTAGTTTTTGGCATTGTGTCAAAATATTTTCTAAATTCAATGAAACAACATAGGAGACCATTTTTATTATTGCAACACTCCTCTACAATGATCCTAAGTGTAACAAGGTGGTCCATAGTTGAATGACAGTTCCTAAATTTGTCCTAGCCTTTAGCTCTTTTTTGGTGGCTTTCTAGCCATACTTTGATCTTATTTTTCAAAAACATTCCATATAACTTGGTTAAAACGTGGCTAATCATAATGGTTTTATAATTAGAAGGATTGTTTTTATCCCCACTTTTAAAAATATGTACAATGAAGCTTTAAGTCTAGGGTTTAGGGAAGACTACTTGTTTTTTAAATTGAAGATCTTGTGGATGTGATGGATGAGGATAGGCACTCCAATTTTTTAGATTTTTTCCTAGTATCCTTCGATGTCCTTAGATTTCCTTTCTCGGGGCGCTTAACCTAAAACTCTATGTTTTCTAGATAGAAAAATGTCTTCCTTTGTAGAAAACATTTGAACGTTTTCCACAATATGAGAGGATTCTTAAATATTTTTAATGTAGGAATTACAGCCCCTTAAGGGAGACCATATATTCTAAACAATGTAAATAACAAGAGTAATATCATATTTTATTTGACTTTATATATGTATTAAATTGATTAATTCTAAGAAATTTGAACGAGTAATAAAATAATATTAGTATTGACTTTGATTAATTAAATGAATTATTATCCATATTTGTATGCTTTTGTTCCAAGAGGAACTTTCTGCAACCAAAAATGAGGAAAATTTGTAATCCCCTCTATGCTCGAAATGGAACTATCCATGGAATTAAAAAAAAACACTAATAACAAAAAAATCCAATGTCCACCAGTGTAATGTGTGTGTGTGTGTTCTTGTGCATGCGCATGCATCTCAATTAAGTTTATCTCGGATGATTGGGATGAATGATTATCCTCGGGTGATAAGTTATTTCTACATATCATTATGAGATAGATGTATAATTCATTTAGTATTTGTTGGGTATGTGTTATATTCTTTGTTATATTTTTGGCGGTTTTCTGCATCCTTTTTTGGGCAGCTTTTCAGCACATGGTTTTCACCAATGGTTTTCTATTTTTGGTTAATGAAATAGGGTTGTTTACTAATCTGGGTTATTGGATTATGATTTTGGATGCTACAGGAACCTATATGTATATTGTATTGTAAACAATTTATGATGAGATGAATATAGCAGATGCTAGTTTTCCCAGTTTGGGTTTCCAGGGGAAAAATCTATGTGTAATGTGTGTATTTTCCATTGTATATTTTCTTCATTTATTGAAAATATGTTTGCAGTAAATAAATGAACAAGGTTAAAATATACTTTTGGTATCAGAGAAATTATTGGCTTCAGGGGGACGCCTTTATGGTCAAGGGTTTGTCTCGAGACTGTGATAAGCCTTGTTACAGCGGGAGATCTATGATATTAATTCTTTAAGTGAAAAGAAGTGATAAGAAGTTCGAAAAATAAAAATCGATAAATTTAATGGGAACCATTTTGAGTTTTGGAATATCAATATAAAATATATGTTGGTAGAAAAAGATCAGTGTATCACGGTGGATCCAGGTACTGCATCTACAGGAACATCAACAGATGACTGGAAAAAGTTGGATCGGAAGGCAAAGAGCATAATTCAATTGTGTCTCTTAGATTTAGTATAATGAATGTGTCAGGGGAAGCTATATCCAAGGATTTATGGAATAATTTGGGGAATTTGTATCAGCCTATGTCCCTAGTAAATAAATTATTCCTGCAGAAGAAGTTGTTTAACCTGAGGATGAGAGATAGAGACTCTGTGACAGAGCATCTGAACATTTTCAATATTGTGGTAAGTTAGTTATTATCTGTTGAGATTAAAATTTCATATGACGATAATTGTATAATTTTACTGTTCTATTTAATAGATTCGTGGGATAGTCTGGTTGTGGCCATAGGTAGTAATTCAACTACCTTGATTTTTGATGATCTGGTCTCATCCTTGTTGTCATATGAGATGAGATAGAAGAACATGGAAGGACATAGCACAGATGAATTATTTGAAAGAGATCGCTCCCAGGAAAGAAATATATCTAAGTCCTCAAGTGGGAGATCTAAATCTAAGGTTAGATCTAAATCTCCAGGAAAATTTGTAATGGTATGCTAGAGATGTGGAAAATAAGGGCACTTCAAGAAGCAATGTAGATCCAAAAACATTGAGAGAGTGAAGGGATTTGAAGGATCTCCCTATACATAATAAAATACCTCTGAGGAAGAAAAAGGGGATGTGTACTTGGATTCTTCAATCACACATGCATATCATGAGGCATGGTAAGTTGACTCAGGTGCATCTATGGTAATGTTTTCCTAGGTGATGACTCGACAAAAAAAATAATAGGAAGAGGAAGAGTCAATTTAAGGCTCATAGATGGAAGGATTAGAACATTTCCTGGTGTTCTACACATCCCAAGATTGGCCAGAAATTTGATTTATGTAAGCAAAATGGACGATGCAGGGGTAAAAATACCATTTGAAAAAGAAACTTGCAGGATGGTTCGAGGAGAAATGATGTTGCTAAAGGGAGTTCAGATTGGAACTCTATATAATATACAAGGAAGCACTATTAGTGATGGGTTCAATAGTTCCATTGTTCTTGATATTGGATCTGAAGAAGAAAAAACTCCTATAGACTCTGGAGAAAAGGTTATGTTGTGGCATCAAAGACTGGGGCATATCGGAGAGAAGGGTATTCGACTACTACACGGTAAAGGTATGGTTGAAGGTATGTCTAACTTCTCTATATATTTTTATTTATATGAACATTCTGTATATGGGAAGTAAAATTGGGTAAGATTCCCCTCTAGTGCAACGAGGGCAGAAGGAATTTTACAGCTAGTGCACAGTGATGTGTTTGGACCTGTGTCAGTTCCATCATTGGGAAAATATGTGTACTATGTCTCATTTATAGATGACTTCTCGAGGAATACTTGGATATATTTATTCGGGAAGAAATCTAAAGTATTTGATAGGTTGAAATATTTTAAGGCTCTTGTTTCAAGAATCAAACATAGAAAAGAATTAACGTGTAGAGGACGACTAATGGTGGAGAGTTCTACGGAAATAAATTTGAATAATTATGTAATAAATGTGGTATAAAAAGGCATAAGACTACTCCTTATACACCTCATCATAATGGAGTTGCAGAAAGGATGAACATGACACTGATGGAAAAATCAAGGTGCATGCTCAGTGGTGTCGGGTTAGGGAAAAAATTCTTGGTAGAGGCAGTGGGTATTGCATGTTACCTAGTCAATCGATCACTCTCATCAGCATTGGATGACAAGACTCCACACGAGGTATGGACCAGTAAGAAGCCCTATCTCACACATCTCAAGGTATTTGGTTGTGAGGCATATGTTTATGTTCCAAAAGAAAACAGGAGTAATCTAGATAAGAAGGATGAAAAGTGTATCTTTATTGGGTATAAAGATGGTCTCAAAGGTTATAAGCTTTGGAACCCAGAAACTAAGAAAGTTGTGTATAGTTGAGATGTGGTATTTAGATAAATGAAAAATGTTGTCAAACAGGAAGTCCTACCAAGGAAGAACCATAGAAGAAATAGTTTGAGTTAAAGGATGATGAATCAGACTCTAGAGAAGACTGGGAATCAGAAGAAGAAGATCCTCATACTCCATTATTGAGGATATCAGTTCAGGAAAAAAGGATACCGGAAAATTATAGTCCACCTAATTTCCATTCAATTTTTTTTTTGTATATGATTGATGATGATCCCAGAACTGTTAGGGAGGAAGTGGATTCAAAGGTTGGAAAACTTTGGAAAAAGGCCACGGTTGAAGAAATGGCAACCTTGGATAAGAATGAGTCTTGGGATCTAGTGGAGTTGTCGGCTAGAAGAAATACCATTGGCAACAAATGGGTATTTAAAAGGAATCTAAATGAAAAGGGAAAAGTGGAGAAATACAAAGCTTAGTTAGTAGCAAAGGCTTATTCCCAGGTTGAGGGAATTGATTTTGGTGATATTTTTTCTCATATTGCCAAGTTAACCTCTATTATATTTTTTTTTATCTATTGTTGTTGCGTTTGATTTTGAAGTAGAATAGATGGATGTGAAGATAAAATTCCTACACAGGAAACTGGAAGAATAAATCTACATGAAGAAACCAAAAGGCTTTGTTGTGAAGGGAAAGAAGAAGATGGTATGCAAGCTGAAAAAAGTCCATGTATGGTTTAAAGAAATCACCAAGGATGTGGTATCAAAAAATTGATACTTATATGTTGGGACTTGGCTTCACATGAAGCAAAGAGGATCATTGTGTTTATTTTAAATTAATTGGTGATCATTTGACTTATTTGGTATTGTATGTGGACGACATGTTTCTTATAGGAAACAACAAGGAGATTATCTAGGATGTGAAAACTCATTTGTCCTCTAAATTTGACATGAAGGATCTTGGTACTGCAAATTTCATTTTGGGAATGGAAATTAAAAGAGATCGGGAAAATAGGAAACTCTAGTTAAATAAGAGAAAATATGTTGAGACAATATTGCAGAGGTTTAATATGAAGGAATGTAAATCGTTCAGGGTCCTTATTCATGTAGGTGTAAAGTTATCTACGAATCAGTGTCCTAAGACACAGGAAGAGGAGGATGACATGTATCATGTTCCATATGCGAGTGTGATTGGAATTTTGATGTATGCAATGGTCTGTACTAGACCATACATTGCATATGCAGTGAGAGTTTTGAGTAGGTATATGTCAAAACCAAGGAAGGAGAATTGGACAACAATAAAGAGATTTTTCAGGTATTTTTGTGGCACTATTAGTTATGGATTGTGCTACCAAGGAAGATTAGGTTTGGACAGAGTGTTGGACATACATTGATTTGTGGATGAAGACTGGGCTGGAGATCTAGATCGTAGAATATCTACAAGTGGGTATGTGTTTATCCTGTTTGGAGGAGCAATCAGTTGGATGAGAAAAATGCAGTCTGTAGTGGCACTTTCAACTACATAAGTTGAATACATGGCAGCCACTCATGCAATAAAGGAAGTAGTATGGTTACAAATATTGTGTTCAAGTATTTGGTTGGTACAACAAGCTATAAGGATAGATTGTGACAGTCAGAGTGCAATTTTTCTAGTGAAGAGCCCAACTTATCATTCAAATACAAAGCGTATTTGATGTTTAATATCACTTTGTGAGAGATATGGTTGAAGAAAGGGAGGTGTTGTTGATGAAGGTGTAAAATTTGAAGAATGTTGCAGATTCATTAACAAAATATGTGAGCATTGAGAAGTTCTCTTGGTGTAGAGGATCTATGGGAATTTTTCCCCTATATTGTTGACTATGTAAACTTGTAACCCCTTTTATGCAAAGAAAACAACAAGTGGGATAATGTTGGGTATGTGTTATATTCTTTGTTATATTTTTGGTGGTTTTTTGCGTCCGTTTTTGGGCGATTTTTTGGCACATGGTTTTCATCGATGGTTTTTTATTTCCGATTAAGGAATTAGGGTTGTTGACTAATCTGAGTTATTGGATTAGGGTTTTGGATGATACAGGATCCTATATGTATATTGTATTTTAAAAACTGTATGATGAGATGAATATAGAAGATGTTGGTTTTCCCGGTTTGGGTTTCCAGGGGGAAAATATCTGTGTAATGTGTGTTTTTTGCATTGTATGTTTTTTGTTCTTTTATTGAAAATATGTTTGTAGTAAATAATTGTACAAGGTTAAAATCTACAGTACTTAACATGGAGTTGACACCTTAAGTATAATATTTTAATATCAACTTTATACATCTTGAGTGGGCCTAATGGTTAATAACATGTATTTCCTCCTAAGAGGTCACAAGTTCAAATCTAGAGGGGGATAGGGTATGTATACCTACATAGACTTTAGCAGTCAAATCCTTGCACAGAGGGGGTCCCTTGTCCCACAAACAAAGGGGTCTCATACACCAATTTGGTGAAGGATACGTGTGAGTGTGGGGTCTCATACACCAATTTGGTGAAGGAGACGTGTGAGTGCTTAACATGGAGTTGACAATTGGATTTTTAAAAAAATATTAATAAAAAAACAATATTTCAATGTTCGTCGTAAACAAAATATTTCAATGTCCACCTTAATCAAAATATTTCAATATCAATTATATATTTCAATATTAAAATAAAAATTTTGGTATAAAAGAACATAAATATGAGAACACATTAGCAATAGTCAAGCAAGAATTAAAAAATAAATTACAAATTGAAACAATTGGCCTTATAGAAGCAAAATGGTTGGGAAACATAATTGAAAATAAAGATATGTTGATTCGGCTTATGGTAAGATCTAATGCCCATAAATATGACATACTTAGTAAAACTCTGATATTAAAAGGGTCTAGAATATTTATAAATGAAGACCTCGTTCCATAGGAACAAGCTAAATTAAGGAAGGAGGTTCAAAAGGTAAAGGAAACTAGAAAGGAAGGAAAATGGAAAATAATTAGGAACCGAAAAGATATTATTAGGGATAGAGACCAAAAGGATAACAATAAATAGAAATTTAAGACACTTCGGATCCTTTCTTTGAACTATCGAGGATTTTCTTAGAACAAAGGGCCTATATTAAGTTGGATCACAAGTGAAATTGATATTATATTTCTAGTAAAAACTTGGGAGAATGAGGAATCTAAGGTCCCTAACATAGATTGATTTATATTGTTGTCAACATGGAACAAGAAATCCTCCCGTAGAGGGGTTGGAGGCATATCTTGTTACATAAGAACAAACATTTATACTCACATTCGTGCTCATGAAAAAGAACCTCTCAGTTAGCTCATTTGAGTGGATATTCCAGATCTCAATGCTAAGAATATTTATATAGAAATTTATTATTTTGAGCCTATTAATTCTACCTTTTATACAAAAAAAATTCTAAATAAAAATTGTCCCTGTAAAAGATTAGAACAAGATATTTGCATTCTAAGAAATGAAAGTAGTATCCTCCTGCCAACAGATTTTAATGCTATAACTACAACTAATCAAGCTATTTTCTTAAGCAATGATTTCAACCCTAATCCCCTATGGCTAGATGAGGATTTTTTTTAGCTAATAGATACAAGAGAAATTCAGAATACTTAACCGAGAATTTATATGGTACCGAGCTAATCAAGCTTTTGAGTTCTCAAGATCTAATCATTTGTAATGATCTAATGAAGTGGCCAAAATCTATCCAGATGACTTGTATTCATGGGTTGGGTAGTAGTGTTGTGGACTACGTGATATCATATATCCATGTTTACAACCAAATAGTAATTTTTTCCCTTTTAAATGAACATGAGCTTGAATGTAATCATATACCTTTGACCCTAACTCTAAACTTTACAATGCATAAAAAACCCCTTGAAGATAACCCCAAAGGAATCTATTTTTTGAAAAAAATAAAGCTGATCTCTTTTTATGGGAATTGAAAATTGAATTAGATATTCCATCATATAAGACAAATATTGAAGACATCTTTCATAATTTTACAACAATCAAGACTCTCTAGCTCCATAAACAAATTCTCTATCGAAGTGTTGTGTAAAAAGAAGAATACAATTGCCAACCCTTTGTGTGATAATAAGTGTAAACTTGTTAGAAAATCCATCAGGGATGTCTATAATGAGTCTTTAAGATATGATAAGATTAATATATACAAATCCCTAATTAAAAGAAAAAAAAGGCACCACATAAATAGAAATAAAGAGAATATTTTTCACCTTTTCTAAGCTAGATCCAAAGAAATTTTGGAGGAAAAATATGACTCATAAAAATAAAGTAAATGATATGATTCCCCTGATAGATTGGAAGTCCTACCTTAAAAATATTTACGAATCATTTAATGTCCTAGAAAAATTCCAAAAGTTTCTACAGAAGATTATGTTTTTTTCTACAGAGGACATAAATTTTTAGTTAAGCGACTTGCAAACAAGAAAGATAAGGACATAAAGGGCTACCAAGATAAAATATTAAAAATTGGAGGGTCTATTTTGATCCCTCACATACACAAGCTCTTCAATTTAGCAGTCAAGTAGGGCTTCACTAAACCTTGGACTCAAAGCCTCATTGTAACTATTTTTAAAAGTGGGGATAAAATAAATCCTTATAATTATAGGAGAATTATGATTAGATGGATTTTATCCAAGCTATATGGAAGTATTTTGGAAAATAAGATAAGCATATGGCTAGAAAGCCACGGAAAAAGAGCCAAAGGTCAGGCTAGTTTTAGAGGTTATCATTCAACTGTGGACCACCTTATCATGCTTTGGATCATTGCAGAGGAGTGTTGCAACAATAAAACCAATATCCTTTGTTGTTTCATTGACTCTAGGAAATATTTTGACATTGTGCCTAGTACCAACCTTTGGAATAGGTTAGAAGAGATAAAATTTCCCTCCGGTTTGAGAGCTATTGCGGTAAGGTCATATGAGAACATTATTGCCAATTTTATGAGCACTGAGGGTTGGTTAGAGGAAATTAACTACAATATAGGAGTCAAGCAAGGTTTTCCCTGATCCCCTACCCTTTTTGGCATTTACATTGACAAGTTAGAATATTGTTTGGAAGCCACAGGTTTTGTTGGACCAACTCCTGATAGTGTAGTAATCATCCTTCTTCTTTATGTTGATGATATTGTTGTTATGGAAAGGAATCCCTATGACCTTACTAAGTAACTTAGAATACTCAAGAACTTATTCTCTAGTTCAGGTATGGCTATGAACACAAACAAAACAAAGGTTATGATCATTAAATCCAACAAGATCACCTACAATAATTTTGTATATGAAAATAATATATTGGAGGAAGTGCCTTCGTACAATTACCTTGGAATTGATATTCATTGCATGCTCAATTGGAACTATAGCATTGAGAAAAGGAAAAATGGAGGGTGGAAAGGTTATTATGGGATTGAAAATAATTGTAAATTATCACACCTTTGGCCATGGGATAAGAAAAAACACCTCTTTGAAACTCTTGTCACTCATGTTATCTTATATGGATGTGAATTTTGGGGATGCAATATATATTGAGAATCCTAGAGAAATATAGAGCAGATCCAAAATACTTTTATAACTTATAATCTCAAAATTAAGGGAAATACACCCTATCCTATCCTCCTCATCGAAGAGAGCCTTTCCCCCATTGATATCACAACTATGATTAGGTACTTAATGTACAAGAAAAATATAAACAACATGGACAGAAATAGGATCCCCAAAATTGCTTTAGGCTGTAGCCAAAATCACCAACAGCTCAAGCGGGGATGGCATAATGATTTCAAGGCTTAGCTAAATCATTGGGGAATGAAAGAAGAAGTTATTCTACAAAATATCGATGATATTAAAAATATTGTACAAGCTAAATTTAATGAGAATCTATGTTATGATAAAGAGTTAGAGGAGAAAAATAAAATTAATATATTATAAGGAGGTGGTAAACCCTAACCTTGAAGATCAAAAGTGTCTCTCTATTTTGACAAGCATAAAGAAGAGAATCAATATTGCTAAAATAAGAAGTAATTCTCATGAGGTGCATAGTGAAATTGGACATTGGAAAATCCCCAAAACACCATGGCAAGAAAGAATATGTCACCTTTGTGACACCAAGAGGGTTGAATATGAAAATCACTTTCTCCTATAATGCCCTGTGGATACCCAAATTAGATCCCAATTTCCAAATATTTGTCACAATACCGACCTTCCTAACCTTCTAAGTCATTAAAACTTTAGTGATCTTAGAACACTTCTATTAATGATTTTAAAGAATCGAGATAACATTTTAAATAAATCCAAGTAATCTGTTGATTTTCTTAAGGTATGATAGACCAATTTTGGTCGCAGTGGATGTTAATCATCATCATCATCATATATATATGTATGTATGTATGTATGTATGTATGTACATGTTGGAGTTACTTCACACACACCTAGGATTTATTTTACTATGTTTTTTCCTTGTTTTTTAGTCATTTTCCAGTCTCATATATTTTAGGGGAGAATATTCCACCTGGAGAATATTTTCTTTCAGTTGACACTTCAGTTTGACTAGTTCAGTTTAGTTTAGATGTTGCATTGGTTTTTTCACCATGCAACATTGCGATCATCACCATGCTAATTTGACCTTGCCTTGGTATCATCACCAGACTGGAACATTACCCTTGATTCCCTGATTTAACTCCTCACTTCTCTCTATTTAGTCAGTTAACTAAATACTAGTTGACTAGTTAACTCAACTAGGTCACAGTGGATGTTAACCAACATCATCATCATCATCATAATCATATATATGTGTGTGTGTGTGTGTGTGTGTGTGTGTGTGTGTGTACATATGTATATATATGTGTGTATATATACATGTTGGAGTTACTTCACACACACCTATGATCTATTTTTCCTAATATGTATGTATATACATGTGTGTGTGTGTATACATATGTATATATATGTATATAGATATATATATATAAATGTATGCATATACATGTTGGAGTTACTTCACACACACCTATGATTTATTTTTCCTAAGTTTTTTCCTTTTTTATTAGTCATAATTAGTCATTATCCAGTCTCCTATATTTTAGGGGAGAATATTTCACCTGGAGAATATTCTCTTTCAGTTGACACTTCAGTTTGACTAGTTGAGTTGAGTTTAGATGTTGCATTGGTTTTGTCACCATTCAACATTGGGATCATCACCATGCTAATTCGACATTGCCTTGGAATCAAAAGGCACTTGATCCACAGAGCACTGAGTGAATTTATGTTGGATACCCTGATGGTGTGAAGGGATATTGGCTTATTGATATTTCCTCGGACCAGCTCATCACTGAGCGTAGTGTCCAATTCGAGGAAAGTGTCTCGCATGTACCTTAGCAGCCGCATGTAGACACCTTCACTCTTCCACCTGTTTGAGATGATGAGCATGCACATGTTGACTCTTCTTCAGATGAGAGTTATGATTCAGAAGATTCAGATGATTTAGATTTAGAGTCAGTACAGTCATATGCAGATTCAAAGCATCCAAATGCAGTTGCAGAGCCAGATCAGAGGCCCGAGTGGGCACAGACTACTCTTCAGGATGCAAGGGATCGCGTTGGTGATCCAGATGATACTAGGAGGACTCGATCTGATTTCAAGGAGCCTCCTGTTGCACTCACTACCACTGAACCATTGCCCTCCAGACATATTTTCTTGGTTTAGTCTTCAGATCCACAGTCTTATGGCGAGGCTGCTGGAAATCCCTTTTGGGAATCCTCCATGCAGGAGGAGTACAACTCCCTCCTCAAGAACCAAACTTGGGATCTGGTTCCCCTTCCTTTTGGGAGGAAACTTGTCAAATGCAGATGGATCTACAGGACCAAGAGCACAGCGGATGGACATATTAGCAGATACAAAGCTAGGCTTGTCGCAAAAGGATTTCAGTAGGTTCATGGTATTGACTATGACAAGACCTTCTCTCCAGTAGCGAAGATGGATTCCATATGATTAGAACTTTCCATTGCGAAATCCAAGGGATGGGAAGTTCATCAGATGGATGTGAAGAATGCATTTCTTCATAGTGATCTTTGTGAGGAGATCTATATGGAGCAGCCCCAGGGATTTATGCAGAACTCATCTTTGGTCTGTCAATTGAAGAAGTCACTTTATGGCCTCAAGAAGGATCCGAGGGCATGGTATGCCAATATGGATTCCTACCTGTTGTCACAGAACTTTGTGCGTTGTAAATCAGACCTGAATTTCTACATGCTCAGGATGGTTCATTCACTCTACTTTTAGTTCTGTATGTCAATGATTTGTTGATCATCGGGTTCTCGACTTCAACGATTGTTGCAGTTAAGAGGATTCTACATGATAGTTTTTTGATGAAGGACATGGTTCTGCTACACTTCTTCCTTGGACTCGATATCAATCAGGATGCATCAGGAATCAAACTGTCTCAGGCCAAGTATGCACGATATCTCCTTGAGAAATTTCACATGACAGACTGCAAGTCTGCTCCGACTCCTTTCCTATCAGGATTCAAACTTGATGATGGCAAGGAGACTCCACTGGTTGAAAACACACTCTACAAACAACTAGTTGAGATCTTGTTGTATCTCACACACTCCAGACCATACCTCTCATATGGAGTTGGCGCAGTTTCCAGGTTCATGCAGGAGCCGCATGAGCTACATTGGAAGGCTGCAAATCATATCCTTCGATACGTACAAGGCACCATCACCTTTGGGATTCATTATGAAGAAGACTCTACATTAGATCTCATCGGGTTTATTGATTCTGACTAGGCTGGCGATAGCACTGATTGCAAGTTCACATCTGGTTACTCACTCAGTCTTGGTTCTGGGCCTATCTGTTGAACGATCAAGAATCAAGCCTTCATTTCTCTATCTTCAGCCGAGGCAGAGTACAGAGGGGTAGTTAAAATAACCATTCAGGATATGTGGCTACAACATTTTCTCACTGAGTTGGGCATTCAATTTCATCGGTCGATCGTCATCTGATGTGACAACCAGAGCACTTTGAAGTTTTGCAAAGATCCAGTTAAGAGGAAGCATATGAAGCACATAGAGATCCACATGCACTACATCCGATACTTAGTACACGAGGGGATCATCGACTTATAGTTTTTTCCTTCAATAGAACAGACGACATACATCTTCACCAAGACCTTCACTGAGCAGAAGTTCTATTCTCTGCAAAGTTGTCTTGGAGTGAAGGACATAGTTGCCTAACAACTGTATTTCTTATTTTTACATACATTGTACCTTGAGGGGGGGGGTTCCCATGAGGTTTTCCCTCTTTCCTCACTTTATTTCAATGTATCTTTTGTATTTGGGTACCTAACATGGCCTCATTGCTGGGACCCATTCTTTATTTTCACCATAGTGATGTTCAAGGGGGGTGTTGGAGTTACTTCACACACACCTAGGATTTATTTTTCCTAATGTTTTTCCTTATTTATTATTCATAATTAGTCATTATCCAGTCTCCTATATTTTAGGGAAGAATATTCCACCTAGAGAATATTCTCTTTCAGTTGACACTTCAGTTTGACTAGTTGAGTTGAGTTTAGATGTTGCATTGGTTTTGTCACCATGCAACATTGGGATCATCACCATGTTAATTCGACATTTCCTTGGTATCATCATCATATTGGCACATTACCCTTGATTTCCTGAGTTAACTCCTCACTACTCTCTATTCAGTCAGTTAACTGAAGACTAGTTGACTAGTTAACTCAACTAGGTGGCAGTTCACTCCCGTAACTGCCTGAGAGACTATACTAGGTGGTAGTTCAATATTGTAACTGTTGGTTTGTGTCCATATCACTCTATACCACCACTATGGTGCATTGGTTCTCCTAGAGTGTGCACTTGGTGAGTTATACAGAGTATATCATCTGTAAATTATTCATGATTCACAACAGTTAATGAGAATTCTTTCATTCTTTATCTCCTTCTTCTTATTTCTCCTTTTCTCTCTGCAAATGTGTGTATTATTGTTTAGATAGATATATTATGTGTAGGTTCAACACATTTACAATACACGCACACACATACACACACATATATTGAAAGTAAAAAGCATTGAAATTCACTTTTTACAATCTAATATGAGGGAGATGTTTGTGTTTCTAAGGTACTAGATGTAATATATTATACAGAAACAAGAATATTCAATAGATATCAATGAAACAACAAAATATGAGAAGAGAAACACCATAAATAATACATTTATTCAAAGAAAGCAATGTTCACTTGCCTCTTCGAGGGGGAAACCTCCAGCAGAGAAGAGCTCTATTAAAATAATTCTCAAGAAAAGCTTTCTCATGCCTCCTACTCTTATTTATAGTAATTATATCTTCTAAAAAATATTCTAGAGGAAGATATTTCTAGAAGAAGAAGCTTCTCTTAGGTATTCTTCCATTGACTTGTTCACATTTATCAAACATACCTTACTAACTAATTTTTTCCTTTATTACATGGAAAATATATTATTCTATCTATGTGAGGATTTAGGTCCCTAAAATGTCCTCCCTATTGAAAAATAGTCTTATCCTCAAGGCTTAAGATGAGGAAATTGTTGTAGAATGGTAGTAAGTTCCCAAGTGGCATCTTCTAGTGGAGTATCCTTCCTATTATCACTCCAGGAGTCTTTCCCTGACTGTAACGGGAATGAGACTAGTAACTTAAATGTTCAATAATGTGTGGGAAATAAGATCAAATCAGACGACTCACTATGCTCACATCCACTCAAAAACATACGAATCTACTCAAAGACAAAAGGCTTTCAACTATGTTTCTTAGAAGGTCAAATAAAGGTGTGGAAGCATGGAGAATTGCTTATTATATTAGTAGAATCATATACATAGTTGTGTATCTAAAAGACCAATTATAACAGGCAAAAAATGATTATGAGCTAAGTCTATCAACGAAGATATGAGGTGGCAGTCATCTGTCATTAGAAAAACAATGCATACAAGCTTTAGTATATCAAATGAAAAGGTGAGATGACGCTCATCTGTCATTAGATATACATAAAACAATATATACAAGTTACTCATAAACATAGAAAAGATGGAATGTGGAAAGATGAACTAAACACAGTGAAAGAAGCTTTTGTGTCAAGATGAATTCATAAATGTCATCAATGAAGTATGGCTTCAAGTATCCAAAATTGAATCACAGTCCTCAGACTGTTTTTCCCCCCCTACTCATGATAGCCTTTGAGGGCTTAAATAAGATTTACATACATTCTAGATCCTAAATAAATGGATCTCTAATCTAATCAAATCTCTAAGTAAAATCGAATACAACAATCTAAACTTTGATCCTATTTTTAAGAGATCGGATCTTATCTAAAATTGAGTCCTCAAGTGCCACACGAATTTTCCTTAAGGAGAAAGAAATCTTCTCAAATCATCATTGACACCTGCTGATGAGTCATCCATTTTGAAATCTAGAAGTCTCTTGGAATAATCAATCTTCAAGAGGATTTGATCTGGGCGAATACATTTGTCATTATGTTCATCTAGTTGTTAACTGTACCTAGAAAATGGGCATACTCTGCACCTAACTTCTTTCTACAAGGAGACACCAAAACTTCATCATAGTTCTTAGAAATAGATATGTCTGACTTTGCAAGTACCATTTCAATTAAATCAATTGTGCATTGAAAGAATGGCAATTATCTATACATGGCCTGTAATTCTTCTTTGTATCCTTTTGCAAAAGATCCTTCAAGGCCTGCTCCAACAGCAAGCCATGCAGGTAAAACGAACCTAGTTAGCGTCCATTCAAGTATCCAAGGAATTTCCCTGGAGATGCCCAATCCCAGAAGACGTTTTACTCCTTGTTGGACGGCTTCCAATATTCAGATTACTAAGCTCTTCTTCAGGAGTGGCTTCACGAAAGTACTCTAAAAATTGTTCATTTCCATAAATAGTGTTTCTATAATATTGTCGACTGGTTTCTGATAACTTTTCCATTACCTCTCGTCATTTCTCACTGCTCTATGGATCGGAGAGTTCCCATGATAGAACCAGATGGTTGAGATTGAAAGACAATATATGTATGTCCACCACCTCGCCCAATGCTTCCTCCACGGCCATGGAATAAGGTAACTTTAATCCCAAATCCTTTTCAAGCAGCTACAACATCTTCCTGTGATTTATATAGTTCCTATGCAACAGTGAAATGCCCTGAATCTTTTCTTGAATCAAAGTAACTGACCATAACCTCCTGATGTCCATGATCATTTGCAATAATATGGTTGCGGTATCGATCTATTGATAATAGCTTATGAATCACTGACCTGGCACCTCTTCACAATCTAATATCCTCTGTTATTGCATGAACCTTGTATTTTTTATGCTTGCATGCTCTCCTCATGGTGCTTTATATGAACAGGTTCTATCGATACCTGTACATAGCCTGTGGCTCGATCTACCTTCATTCAAATGTTTTAAACACATTGAGCATTTAGTATACTCCCTTGTCGACTTTCCTTCATATGATTGTGTGTTGCCTTAGAGACCAAAATTTATGGAGGATAAGCCGTCGAAAGCTCTGATTTCGGTGGCTTAGAAGGCCTTTTGAAACTTGTGCAAGCCATCGAAAGCTCTGTCTTTGAAACCGCTTCCAAAAATGTAAAAACTGAGACTTTTCTCTATTTACTTATTCTGAGACTTCATTTATGTAAATCTCAACTAAAAACACTTGGTAGGCTGCGTACTTTTGATTGGTTGTGCGTTGATTTGAAGTTTATGGTAGTTGTGTGGCTTAAAGCAGGTACTAACTCATGTTCTATTTGATGACAGATGCGTGGTTTAATATCTATCAACAACCAGACAATTTGGCATTGATATCAATGTTTGCTTATAGGACACCTGTGCATGTATCTTTTGCTTATAAATCAAGCACTTGTAATTTCACTGAGCACCGAGCAGTTTTACATGTAATTGATATATGATATCTAGTATAGTTAAGAATTAGATCACTTTTGCACACATCATATTTTTGATGAGATTTATAAAAACATATATATAATATATTTTTATACTTGAAATTATAAAGGTAAAAATGAGTGCTAACATCTGGATCCAACTGGGATGGAAACCTCCCTTCGAGGCTCCAAGAAACTAGTAGTTCTAGTCGCCTTATCCATTGGACTATGGAGTCACTGTGCAACTTCCCTCTGCAAACTTTCAAAGCCTGTGTTTATTCACACAAACTGACTGCTATTTTTTCAAACTTGACGGAAAATAAATGCTCGAACAATGAGCTTATTTCCTACACTAATCTACTCTAACCATATCTCCAATTTGTTAGGTAAAGGATGACTTCCATAACAACCATCCAAGCAACTTTAATACTGAAATAATATAAGCTCTGTCACTGATCAACATATGATGTTTGAAATGTAACAGTGATAAGAACTCATGATGTTTGAAATGTAACAACAATGATAAGCTTCACCCTGCTCTCTCTTCAAAGAATAGAAATCAGCAAGGTATGAATCTAGTGATTTGTACTCACCCCAATACTTCACAAAGTTATTAGAAAACTCGATCCAGGATCCAATAGAATCAGTTCTTAGACCCTTAAACCATGTAGCAACATCTTTGATCAGAGACTTGGAGAAAAATCTCATGATCACATCTTCATGAACATTCTCAAATCTCTCAACAAAATCCTCAAAGGATTCCAAGTGTCTCTTAGCTAAAATTTGATTCTCTCCAGAAAACCGGGGAAGATATTCAAAGTAGTCGAGATGATAAGGATTAAGGAGATAGGGAAGCCTTAAAGGCTTGAACATCTTCATCCTAATTTTAATTTGAAAAGAAGTCGGTTGAATATGAAATTTAATAGGTTGATGACAAGGTTCAGCATTAATGCCAAAATGTGTTGAGCTCTAGATAGGTTTGGGATCAATTTTAATTTCTTCAAGGTTACATGGCTGATCAAATTTAGAAGGAATTTGAATACAGTGATCATATTTATGAAAGGGTTGAGGTAAAGAGACTGAATCAATATCTACAATACAAGCAGGCTATAGATCTTCTTCTTCTAATGATGGATAGATAAAACAAGAATGATGATTTTCTGAATATAAAAAACAAAAAATGATTCTCTTTACGTGCAAAGGGAACAATATGAAAGAGTTGATACAGAACAACAACAGTTCATGAAGCAGACTAAAGCCCTGATACCTAGATTTAGAATTCAGCCTCTTCATATTTTGTCAACCAGATCCTCCCCAATGGAGTCTTTAATCGTGGAGTCACCAAGCAGATGATACAGTCAATTATGTGTCCTCCTTTTGTCTGCCATCAAAAGTTGGATCTATGTCGTTCTTCCCAGGGAAACTAGCTTCACTTTCGTTCCCCGGAAATGGCGCCAATTTGTTATCACTCCAGGAGTCTTTCCCTAACTGTAACGGGAATGAGCCTGGTAACTTAAATGTTCAATAATGTGTGGGAATTAAGATCAAATCAGATGACTTACTATGCTCACATCCACTCAAAAACATACGAATCCACTCAAAGACAAAAGGCTTTATCCAAGTTGCTCAGAAGGTCAAATAAAGGTGTGGAAGCATGACAAATTGCTTATTATATTAGTCGAAGCATATACACAGCTGTGTATGTAAAAGACCAATTATAACAGGAAGAAAATGATTATGAGCTAAGTCTATCAACGAAGAGATGAGGTGGAAGTCATCTGTCATTAGAAAAAAAATGCATACAAGCTATAGTATATCAAATGAAAAGGTGAGATGACAGTCATATGTCATTAGATATACATAAAACAATATATACAAGTTACTCGTAAACATAGAAAAGATGGAAAGTGGAAAACTGAACTAAACACAGTGAAAGAAGCTTTTGTGTCAATATAAATTCATAAATGTCATGAATGAAGTATGGCTTCAAGTATCCAAAATTGAATCACAGTCCTCAGACTGTTTTTTCCACCCTACTCATGATAGCCTTTGAGGACTTAAATAAGATTAACATACATTCTAGATCCTAAAGAAATGGATCTCTAATATAATCAAATATCTAAGTAAAATCAAATACAACAACCTAAACTTTGATTTTATTTTTAAGAGATCGGATCTTATCTAAAGTTGAGTCCTCAAGTGCCACACGAATTTTCCTTGAGGAGAAATAAATCTTCTCAAATAATCATTGCCATCTGTTGATGAGTCATCTATTTTGAAAGCTGGAAGTCTCTTGGAATAATCTGGCTGCAAGAGGATTTAATCTGGGCGAATACATTTGCCATTATGTTCATCTAGCTGTCAACTGTACCTAGAAAATGGGCATACTCTACACCTAACTTTTGTCTACAAGGAGACACCAAAACTTCATCATAGTGCTTAGCAATAGATATGTCTGACTTTGCAAGTACCATTTCAATTAAATCAATTGTGCATTGAAAGAATGGTGATTCTCTATACATGTCTTGTAATTGAAGAAGTTTTCCTCCTTGTTGGACGGCTTCCAATATTTAGATTACCAAGCTCTGCTTCAAGAGTGGCTTCATGAAAGTACTCTAAAAACTGTTCATTTTCATAAATAGTGCTTCTATAATATTGTTGGCTGGTTTCTGATATATTTTCCATTACCTCTCACCATTTCTCCCTACTCTGTGGATCAAAGAGTTCCCATGAGATAACTAGATGGTTGATATTGAATGACAAGATATGTAAGTCCACCACCTCACCCAATGCTTCCTCCACGTCCATGGAATAAGGTAACTTTAATCCCAAATCCTTTTCAAGCAGCTACAACATCTTCCTGTGCTTTATATAGTTCCTATCCAGCAGTGAAAATTCCTGAATCTTTTCTTGAATCAAAGTAACTGACCATAACCTCCTGATGTCCATTATCATTTGCAATAATATGGTTGCGGTACCAATCTATTGATAATATCTTCTGAATCACTGACCCGACACCTCTTCACAATCTGATATCCTCTGTTATTGCATGAACCTTGTATTGTTTATGCTTGCATGCTCTCCTCGTGGTGATTTATATGAACTAGTGCTATCGATACCTGTACATAGCCTGTGGCTCGATCTACCTTCATTCAAATGTTTTAAACACGTTGAGCATTTAGTATACTCCCTTGTCGACTTTCCTTCATATGTTTGTGTGTTTCCTTAGAGACCAAAATTTATGGAGCATAAGCCACTGAAAGCTCTGATTTCGGTGGCTAAGAAGGTCTTTTGAAACCTATGCAAGCCGCTGAAAGCTCTATCTTTGAAACCGCTTCCAAAATTGTAAAAACTAAGTCTTTGCTCTATTTAATTATTTTGAGACTTCATTTCTCTAAATCTCAACCAAAAACACTTGGTAGGCTGCGTACTTTTGATTGGTTGTGCGTTGATTTGAATTTCATTGTAGTTGTGTGGATTACAGCAGGTACTAATTCGTGTTCTATTTGATGACAAATGCGAGGTTTAATAGCTATCAACAGCCAGACGATTTTATCAATGTTTTCTTATAGGACACTTGTGCATGTATCTTTTGCTTATAAATCAAGCACTTGTAATTTCACTGAGCACTGAGTAGTTTTACATATAATTGATATATGATATCTAGGATAGTTAATAATTAGATCACTTTTGCACACATCATATTTTTGATGAGATTTATAAAAATATATGTATAATATATATTTATACTTGAAATTATAAAGGTAAAAATGAGTGCTAACACTTCCAATGAACCAAAACTTCCTTGATGGTGCGTTGATGAAGACGATGCTCTCTATGGTCCAATACATCTTGTGGCTACAACCAAATGGAACCTTCTTCATCCAACTCTGGTAGATTGGTCTGGGTGTGATATTTGGTGCCAATCATTTTCTTCGAGCATGAGACATTAAAAATAGAATGTAGCTTGGAGTGACTGGGAAAAGCTAATTGATAGGCCATTGGTCCCATGTGTTTGATAATAGTATAAGTACCGTAAAAGTTTGGTGCAAGTTTCTGACACTGTTGAGATTTGAGTGAAGTCTGCTTGTATGGTTGGAGGCAAAGAAAAACTCAATCCCCTTCAGAAAATTGACGTTCAGAATGACCATGATCTGCATGTTGCTTCATGCGATTTTGAGCCATTGCCAAATTGTCTTTGAGAGTACAAAGAATGTTCATGCAGAGGGTAATATTATAGTCAACCTGTTGAACCTTGGAGACACCTAACATGTATGGGAGAACCGATGGTGGCTTATGTTTGTAGAGCTCTTCAAAAGGAGTCATGGAAGTGGAAATATGATAAGAGGTGTTGTACCACCATTCAACTAGGGTTAACCACTGAACCCACTAATGTTTTTTATCAGACGTAAAGTTACACGTCAAATATGTTTCCAAACACTTGTTGACCTCTTTCATTTCGCCATCAATCTGGGGATGATAAATTGTGTTGAGATGCAATTGAGTTCCCTGGAGCCTGAATAGTTCTTGCCAGAATTCGCTGGTAAAAGTGGGATCACGGTCAGAAACAATAGAATGAGGCATTCCATGGAGTTTGAAGATATTATCCATAAAACTTTGAGCCACTATGGATTTTGTGAATGGGTGTTGAAGAGAACATAAATTATCATATTTGGAAATACGATCCACTACCACCATGATGAATGAATTATTGCTTGATTTGGGTAAGCCAACAATGAAATCCATGGAAATACCTGTCCAAATAGTAGGTGGAAGTGGAAGTGGTTGGAGTGTACTAGGAGTTTTGACATTCTCTCCCTTATTGCATTGACATGTATTACATTTGGCCACAAAGGTGCGGATGTCACATTTCATACCATCTCAGAAGAAAGATTATTTTACCCATTCATAAATTTTGGTAAAACTTGAATAGCCTATTGTAGGTGAAGCGTGAAACTCAGAGAGCACCTTGGGTTTAAGGGTCGATTGTTTTTGGATTAGGACCAATTTTTTTTATCCTGTTGAAGTTTTTGGATTAGGATGGAAATTTTGGGGTATCGAAACCATTCTTGTCGAACAACTTGAAGCCAATCTAATATATTGAATGAGAGGGAAAAGAGGGACCCTTCATCATCATATTTCCTAGAAATATCATCAGCCACCACATTTTATTTTCCCTTCTTGTAAACAATCTCATAATCATATCCAAACAGCTTGATCACCCGTTTTTGTTGCTCCGGGGATGAAATTTTTTGTTCGAGGAAGTACTTGAGGCTTTGGTGATTCATTTTAAATTGGAAGCATTGTCCCAATAGATGAGGTCACCAAAGATCCACTACATGAAAAACATCCAACATTTCATTTTCATAAATCGATTGGCCCAAATGTCGGTCCAAAAACTATTTGTTGGTGAAAGCCAAAGGTCATCCATCTTGCATGAGGACTGCCTTGATTCCTCTCCCGGGTGCATCACATTCCAGAACAGAGGTCTTGGGAGAAATCAGGTAGGGCCAGTACAAGAGAAGTGAACATAGCTTATTTCAAGTCTTGGAAAGATTATTCAATTGCGGGAGTCCAACTGAAAGCATTCTTTTTAAGGAGAGTTGTGAGAGGAGCTGCAATTTTTCCATAATTCTGAAAAAACTTGCGATAATAGCCCGTTAAACCTAAGAAACCACATAGAATTTCAAGAGTTTTAGGTAGAGGCCAATTCTACATAGCTTCAATTTTCTTGGGATCCACTTGTACACCATCCTTTCCAACAATATGACCCAGGTATTCAACTTTAGAGGCGCCAAAATCACATTTATACTGTTTGAGGAAACGTTGGTGCTTAGAGAGGATATGTAGAACTTGATCTACATGGGTGAGATGTGTTGCCCAGGTTTTACTATAGATGAGAATACCATCAAAGAAAACTAACACAAATTAACAGAGGAAAAGATGAAAGACATGATTTGTGAGACTTTGAAAAGTGGAGGGGGAATTATAGAGATCGAAGGGAATGAGCCAAAACTCATAGTGGCCCTCATGAATGCGAAATTAAGTCTTTGGAATGTCTTCCTCTATCATACGTATCTAGTGGTATCTTGAATGTAGGTCAAGTTTGGTAAAGTATTGATCCCCACTGATTTTGTAACATACCCTCTACCTAAATCGAATTTTTCCAGTCCTCTGTCGGACTCGAACCCCTAAATAACCATGGAGACCCAACGTAAGCTGGCTCTTTCTCTCTCCTTCTCCGTTCCCTTGTGATCGTGGGTTATGATCACGATTCGATTTGAACGCAGTGCCTATTTTTATTTCGCGCCTTGGCGCTACAGTAATGTCTAATCATTCTATTTTGCAACCGCCGAACCCTGACAGGGCTATTGGCCGACCAATGGGGACGAATCCCTACAGGGTCAGCAACTGGCCAATAGGGACCAATCCCAACACGGGTAGAAAATAGCCAATGAGAACAGGCTCCGTTGCGCGGTTAGGTGGAATACAGGTGGAAAAAAGGGTAACTCGACACGATAGTCGACATGATAGGAGGGCCCACTTCACACACCCCACTATTCCGGACCCCCCCCCCGATTAAAGGAAGAATGGCAAGGGGGGTCCGGAATCCACCTGAGAGTCATTGATCACGATGAGTTAATATCGACCGTTCGAGAGTTGCATGTCCAATTCCAGACCCCCCCCCCCCCATTAAAGGCAGAATGGAAAGGGGGCTCTGGAATGGAACCTTAGCCGTAGATCTAGGCGGGTGGACTCTGGCCGTCCATATCTATCCGCTGCTTATCCTAAAGCATAACCACGTCCTGGCTTAATTCAATGCCTTGTTTCCACATCTAACGGTCATCATAGACCCTGAGATTCCACGACAGAATATCTCCCGTTCATCTGGGTTTACCGTCACGAAAATCTGGACTCTCGATCACAGAACTCCCAAATCTTCGATAAGCTCTCTTCCGGCCTTAGCCCCTCTTGGCCACACCTTCTGGTCCATATGACCTCTATCTCACAAGACCATAGCCTTGTCCCTCATCGGGGTTTCGGGGTTTTCAATGCCAAAGTGCATATGTCCACGGAATTCTCGATTCCTCGAATCCCGACTCTCCGGTTTGTTGACAGCTGGCCCCTCCCGGTGGCACTATCCTCCTTCTCTGATGTGCGGATAGTTGGCCCCCACTCCTCGGGGTTTCGCGTTTCGCGATTCCAAAGTGCACCGATAACTTGTCACTGGGATCTCCGATATCCCGATGAGCCAAACTCCGATAGCGACCTCCTCGTCGGGACTTTCCCCGATGGCCTGGATCTCTGCCACGCATCCCCTCAAACGGGCGGCTCTGATCTCATCGGGATTTCAAGACTTGTGATGTCCCAACTCCTTCGACCTCAGGAACTCCGATTTCCTGATGCCAAACATCCCGACTCTCTGCGGATTTCTAACACGCGTCCCAAACGGATGGACGGTCCAGATGAACTCTCGGGGTTCGCGAATTATAGCGTCCCGATTCCCTCGACCTCGGGATCTACGATATGCCGATGGCCAATATCCTAATGGTAACCCTCGGACTGTTCCGGTCCGATCCAACGGCTGACGGGTAAAAGGACCAAGATCTAACGGTCTAGATCCGTTCTTCCTACGCACACTCCAGAGACTAAACTCCGAGCATCTTAATCTGATCCAACGGCTGATGGGATCTCTGAATGAGATCCAACAGCTCAGATTGTCCCACCTTGTGCATTCTCCCACTACTTCGTGGATGTAGAAAGATCAACGGTCCAAATGTTCTCGTGGACCTTGGGGAACCTACGATCCCGATTTCCTCACTATTCACGAAGATAGAGGGAAAAGGAGCGAGGGGTATCACGCTCCTACTACTTCCGTCAATCTGATGGTCGTGAATGACCATGGGTCTTCCGACAGGATCTCATCCGTCGAATCGTTACTTATCCCTACGCTGCTACCTCGGAACCTTAAGAGGGTCATTCCTCTTCATACAGGGTTATAAAGACTTGCCCATTCAAGTCCTTTTTCCAGGTTCTTGGAAGACCTTTCCAAGGAGGGAATCTCTGTGAAGAGATATATCCCAGGGCATTCCTGGAAATAGTCAAAGGAAAACAAACTCCCGAGGATGGGCTGGAAGTCTGACTTGGTTCAGCTCATGCACAATTAAATCCATTTATCAACATAAGCCACGCGGGGCCTTTCTATTATAAGCATATATATATTCATTCTTATCAAACACTGCACAAAAATTCTCACACTGAACTCATTCACAATTTCACAGTTCTATGAGCATATATATATATATATATATATATATATATATATATATATATCAGTCTATGAGATTCAAGATGCAATATGTAAAACACTTATCAGAAATAACACCAGAAGTGGGTGTGACTACTGAGAGGGGTGCTCATTTCCACCCAACCATAGGCTCAGCAAATCCCAATGGATTTACCACAAGCCACCCCCGAGCTGAGACCACGATGCTCCGAGACTGCATCTCTCTGTCTGCCAGTGACCAGGAGCAAAGGTTGTCATCCTTCCTCTCTGCTATCACTCACTCTACGTAATGCCAGAGTTCCCCTCATGTCTTCCCTCTCAATCGCTTCTGCCATACGCCTTATCCTCTCGCGAGGTTGCATGTGGCACGATTTCTCTCACGCTGGTCAGTCATGATGGCTCTACGGATAGGTGGTTCACCTCCCCATCCCTCATCAAGCCATCAACCTACCAGCCTGCAAGGCATTAAATTCAGGGCCAGCGAGCCGCTTTTGGTTCTCCGGGCCAGTGGAGTCCAAATACGG
>ML809542.1:229851-245172 GCA_009831015.1 Picea engelmannii | reverse complement strand
TATTATGTATGCATGTGTGTGATTGCAGTAACAACAGTGGATAGTGGGAAAAGTGCTCTGGAGTTTCTGGGATTAGGAGTTGATCACAACGCTGTAAATGTGAGTAGATCGAAGCGGAAGTCTGATTAATTAATGTTCGTCTGAATGTATTATGCTAGCGAGAATAGTAATATCATACAGTATGCAGTGATAGAATTGTTGATTAGATCGGGTTCGTCCATCTCATATAGTCCAGCATGTCGTTTCTGATTCAGGACCTTCAGATCAGTATGATAATCACAGACTACTCTATGCCGGGAATGTCTGGCTACGATTTGCTCAAGATAGTAAAGGTATTTTTATTATTTTCAAACATTTAGATGATAGAGAATTTTATTCAATCATTTTGAAGCGGATAGTAACTAACATGAATAGTTTTTAAGAAAACCTGCAGGAATCCTCGAAGCTCAAGGAGATTCCTGTGGTGGTCATGTCCTCTGAGAACGTGTCTTCTAGGAAGAGCAGGTAAAATGCCAATGCCGTTTACATTTTCTTGTTTTCCAATACCGGTAAATTATACGATGTTATAATTGGTTTTGCATGATTATATACTGAAGGGGCCTGTAAACTGAGCAGATGTCTGGACGAAGGCGCAGAAGACTTCATAGTGAAGCCCGTGCAGGTCTCAGATGTAAAACGACTGAGAAATTATATACGTAGAGTTCACGAATAGGGCAGGTACTGCCACGTTGGGATATTAAATTGAGAACGAGGTGATCACACATGTATATACATATATAAAAGAGCTGTTTGGTCATTTAATTAGGGCTCCGGACCGCTGAAGGCAATTTGTCCACACAAAACGCAGTTTATCTTGTATTGAATGTGAAAGGGTTGGCTCACTCCAAAATATGTGCACGTCTTGAGTCATTTAGAGGAGAGATTTGTATAGCTGAATCTCTTACTCAAGAAACATACCTTCACGTCACTGTGAAAAGAAATGGGAACAGTTTATACACAAAACAAAGCATGACCAATGTTCCAAAGAGCATCATTCATGGCGATTCCAAAATCTTGAACTCTATTATTATCGAAGAAAAAGTCATACAGTAAAATTTCATTGAGGATTGCTCATGAAGGTGGAACAGCTAAGACATTCAGACCTAAAATAATTGAACAGAAATTGTACAATTTACTTCCATGGAAAATGTCTTGATGTCCCTGAACTGAAGTCTGAAACGCACTGCACCACAAAGAAGTTTCACAGCGGGAAGACCTAAAAACAACTACCAAAGGAAACCAAAAGACGAGCAATTTGGGTTGATTGATCGTAGTAGACTCCTCAAGAAGGATTTCTCTGTGTCGATCAATTTTTCTGCTGTGTATCGAACAGCTTCCTTTGGACGCTTTACATGTTATGTTAGGATCAGATAGGTAATTACGTGCATGGAAGCTTCAGTTTTTGGATTTTCCATTTATTGCAGAGAGGATTGATTCCAAAGTGTATTTGTGTGATCATTTAAATATATGACCATAAAAAGAACGGGCACAATGCTATTCTTCACATTGTTTTTTCATCTGTTTTGGATGTTTTCTTCTTAAGGTGTCAGTGGACGTTATTAGAATGTTCTTTTCTTTTCTCATATGATTTAGTATCACAGTTATAAGATTTAGCATCACAGTTATATGGTAGCGGTTTAAGATCAAAGAAGTGTATTTCTAAACTAATTCTTTGGATTAGTATAAGAATGGAGATTGAAAAATTTAATAGAAGAAACTTCAATATGTAGAAGTTGAAGGTGGATGATCTGGGAGTAGAAATGAGTAGTGTATATGTTATTGGATGTTTTTAGCTAAAAGTTTGGGGTGATTATTTCTTTGAATAATGGTATAGTAATTCAATTTGGGGTGATCATTTCCTAAACTTTAGTGAGTGAATAGAGTAAGTGAAAAACACTAAAAAGAAGATATTTTTAATTTTTTAATTTTTATAGAAAAAAATCTTTATATTCATGAAAGTTGAATATACATATTACTTTCAAAAAAGAGAGTGGACTGAGCATAAAAGCCAGTTACCTTGCATAAAACATAAATAAGAAAAAATAACTTTATTCAAATTTCCATTATAACCAGTGACCTTGCATAAAACATAAATAAGAAAAAACTAATAAGGAAGAATAACTTTATTCAAAGTTCCATTATAACACACGAGTTATATGAAGTATTTTTCAAGTGTATTGGAAAGATATACGTTTATCCTTATGTTTTATGTGATAAAATGACACTTTACCAACAAATTGAAAGAAATTTTATATTCAAACAAAATCCCTATGACCTTGACCATCCCCATCTCACCTATCCTTAAAGTTCTACTCCAACGTATAAATGACAACAAATTCAACAGAGTATCCCAAATATGAAGCGACAGCTCATCTCATTTGAAATTTAATGAAGAGTGCACCTTTATGGTTGCAATCTCATTTTCACTCTCTCCAAAATGATCATGAAAAAGGACAAACATTTCACGAGGGAAGGAATTGTCATAGCATCATTCTACAACAATCTATATTAAAATATAAAATTAATACTTTGTAAACAGTAACGTTCAAATATGATTATAGAATTAAACAACTAAGTTTTCTGTTCGGAGTTAGACATCTTTCACAGAATCCCAAAGAATATAGTTGATCCTTCATGGATTTCAGGTACATAGGAGACTCTGGATAGATGGGTATCGAATCCCCGTATTGAAGTCCCCAATGACAAAAGTCGCTATCCAAAGTTGGAATTTTGGTTTAGGTTTATATTCACATTCATACTCTTGAACTCTTCCGTTTTCTGGTTTAAGTGATGCATAACCAGTGATAATCTTATTTCCATGAAAAGATTTTGAAACTTCTCAGCAAGGAGTAATGTGCATCACCATACAACCTGAGAAGTCGGTTTGAGTGATGCATAACTAGTGATAATCTTATTTCCATGAAAAGATTTTGAAAATTCTCGGCAAGGAGTAATGTGCATCGCCATACAGCCTGAGAAGTCGGTTTGAGTGATGCATAACCAGTGATAATCTTATTTCCATGAAAATATTTTGAAACTTCTCAGAAAAGGAGTAATGTGCATCACCATCCAGCGTAAGAAGTTGACGATATAGTCACTATGGTTACTTTTATCAAGTGGAATATATATATATATAATAAAAAGGACTAAGATCAAGTTTCTAATACCAAGGTCAAGTTTCTAATGAGAGTTACAATCCAAAAAAAATTGATCATATGAGTATAGTCCAAATAAGGTGGTTATCCAGAAAGGCATACAAGCCTTTACACTCATTATCTGAGTACAACCCAAAGAAGGTGGCATACAAGCTTGGAGTTTTTTTAAAACATCATGAGCCTTTCATATTGATAAGTAAACAACTTGTAGAAAATACTTAACAATTTTACAACTTTAAATAGCATAACTAATAAAAAGTGAAGTGAAACACAATCTTCAATTTGGAGTATTGGTTCTAATTGTTGGAGTTGCATTCATGATGTCTTTCTTAACTAAGACCTTCCCTCCATGGGTTCCATACTCTTTGACTTAGGAGGACCATTTCCAATCCCACTCACACTTGTAGACTCACTTCTTTTGAGACATTAGAATTAAAATTTCTACTACAGGATTAATGGATGGGTTCAATTGTAACCTCATTGTTGATAATTAAAGTCCCTTCCTTTTTCCTAGTGGCCATGAGTGCATAAATGCATGCTTCATAGTTGTTATCTCTTAAGACATAAAACCTCAAAGTGGAGAATGAAGAGCTAAGATGTCTTATTCTACCAAGCAAAGAGGAAAATATCACATCTAATGAGAATGTTCCTTGTTGCATACATTGAATGATGAGCAAAGAGTCTATGATAATGTTCCTTCTTGCATACATTAAATGATGAGAAAAGAGTCTCCAATCATAACCAAGTTGCAGATATTGAGTGATTTAGTAATCTTCAACCCTTGTAGAATACCATAACCTTCTACAAGATTATTGAAATGAATGTTGTAATGTTCCCCTCTCCTTGACAACAACAAATATGGACTAAGTAGTCTAGTCACCCCTCTAGACTATAGTCCCATGGGTAAAAAGGGGTTGAGGTAATAAAAATCACTTAAGGGATTAAAGTGATTTTATTAAAAAGTGACTTTCAAGAAGAAAAGAAGGTGAAGGTAACTTAAGTGAAAGAACAAATCACAACCTTAGTAAAAAGAAAAAAGGCAGCTCAACTGAGAATTAGATTGGGAGGTACAAAAGAGAAAGGTGGTGCCTCACTCCTCATTCTTGTGTATTTTCTCATTGTGATCACTTGATCTCTACAGCTTATGTTTTGAGAGTTTTGAGTCAAGAAACCCTAGAGGTCAACAAGGAGGTGAAAGATTTTGTTGATTAAGGTTGGTTGTCATTGATGACAACCCTTGAAGAAAGCTCGATAGCACAAAGGTCAGGGTAATGAACCGAAGTTTGTTTGATGACTCATTATTGTCTTGTCATGGTTGATAATAAGTACAAATGGATGAACTCCAAATTGTTCCCCTTATGGTGAAAGCCCTCACGGGGAGACTCTTTGCGGATTGAGTTATCCTATAATTATGGTTAGAGAACCCATGCTTATTTGAAGAATAATGAGATAAAGGTCAGTGAATTTGTTAGTGAAACTATCCTATATTGATAATGTTTTTCATGCCATTTCTGGTGGTATGTGGAACGTCACATAACTCCTCACGGTTAGAGATTTATGGCCATGAGAAGTTGGAGAACCCAGGTTTGGGTAATGGACCCAAGTTTGTTTGATGGATAATGGTATGAGTTTTGATATATTTTTAAGTAATACTATTCTATATGGATAGTACATTTCATTCCGTTTCTGGTGGTATGTGAAACGTCACATAACTCCTCATGGTTTGAAAGTTATGGCCTTACGAAGTTGGAGGACCCTGATCATATGTCATCTAGAAGCTCCAAAAGGTCAAAATAGTGAAAGTGGTTTAAGAGATTTTAAAAGGTAAATAATAAAGGGAAGTGATGAGTGTATTATAATTCAAAGTGAATACAAAATAAATTATTTCAATAATAAATTTAATGGAGAAATTAGAAGTGGATTAACCCTAAAATAAGGAAAGTGGGCAAAGTGACCTAGAAGATGTTTTTAAGGAAGCTACTTGGAGAGTATAAATAAGAGGCAAGGACCTCTCATTTTAATTACACTTGAGCATATTGTATATCTATAGGTTTCTGAGGTAACCAAGGGATATCTAAGCCGAATTTCTGAGGGAAGGTGAAGAAAATAAGGCCGGAATTCAAGGAAGAATAAATTCTTTTGATGATGTTTTCTAAGGTATGTTATTTACAGGTCATCTCACCATTTTCACAATAAATTTTTTTCTAGAATGATTCAGACCATCAAATTGCTATGCCATTGAGAAAACATATCCAAGTATATGTGGTAAATAATTCAGTTTGTGATGCGTTTTATTTTTGGAGTTACACTTCGTGGAAAATAGGGTTTGTGGCTAGTCCTAAAACTAGTCTAAAACAGGTGTTTCGGGTAAAAAAATCATAACTTCTTCATAACATATCCAAATTCAGTAAGACCAAATTTTTTGGTTAGAGTACAGGCTGTAGTATACTTTGTAACAGTTTCAGATCAATTAAACAAATATTCCGTGCGGGGTATGCTCTACAAGGTCGATCTCGAGAATACACCATAATTTAGCAAGGTATGTCATTTTTGCTATAAATCATTTTCTGAGAGGTTCCAAGTAGTGACACTTGGAGGAATTGCATAAAACACATTGAAGAACATTGTGTATCAGTTTCAAATCTTTATTCATTATAGGTACAAAGTTATGATTATTTCAAGTTAGGGTTGTTGACTAATCCAAAACTAGTCATGTGAGACTAAAGAAACGTTTGATGAAAATACCAGTCTTTTGTTGTTAAAGTTAAGGAAGGTTTGCAGGTATGTGATCATATAAACCAAGTCTATTACAGAGTTACAAATCATATTTTGGTGATGAAATTGATGAGGGATTTTGGTTAAGGTACATGTTGGGTACATGGTTGAGACAAGCAGTTGATGAGTTGGCACATACACGAGGTGTATAGTTGATGATATCGATACATATTGATGAGTCATAGTTGATGAGTACTTGACACATGATTGGTACATACTTGGTACATGGTTGGTTTCACTTGTTTATGGCACAAGTTGATTACAGATTGTTTGGTACAGGTTGGTGCCTGGTTGATGCACTTGTTTATGGTACAGGTTGATTACATTTTGAGGTATAGGTTGATGCATGGTTCAAGTTTATTGGTACATATTTACAACGATATATCTCACAATGATAGCATGACAGTGGTTCCATCATTCTATTTATACTTCAGGGAGGTTGGACGGGGCAAGGATAGGTGGTTGTAGCCGGAGAACATAGGGGGTTGTAGCCTCCTTCTTGTTGCAGCCAAAGAATTGGGGAGTTGGAGCTTCCCTCATGTTGTAGCTTGAGAAACAAGGGGGTTGGAGCCTCCTTCCAGTTGCAACTGGGAAACAAAGGAAGTTGGTGCTTCCAATGAATGTAATTCTTCAAGACATATAAGAAAAATCATTCTGTAGTTTTTTCCCGCTTTGGGTTTCCACATAAAACATTGGTGTACTATGTATGTGTAATATTGTTCATTTGTTCATTACTTATTTACTCTGCTACATTGATATAACACTTGGATTATTTGGTTAAAAAAGGATTAAATTTCTCTATTACTGATTCACTCCCCCTCTCAATAATCCAACAATTGGTATCAGAGAAGGTTCCTTAAAAAATTAGTTTAACCATTGAAAGGTAGATCATAGAGAGTGCCAACTTGTATAAAAATGGAATACCATAGTTTGATGGACAAAGGTATGATTTTTGGAGCATAAGGATGAATACATATATATAGGCACATGGATTTCAAGTTTGGCAATCAACTGTAGATGGATACACAACAACAACAGTTCCACCAACAAATGACAAAGCATTGAAACTCGGAAAGAATAATTCCAAAGCTACAAATGCACTTTTGAATGGTCTCAGTGATACAGTATTCACCAAAGTTTCACATTGTAAATCCGCTAAAGAGATTTGGGACAAACTTTGAAATATTTATGAAGGAGATACAAAAGTCAAAGAAGCAAAGCTTCAAACTTACAGAGGTCAGTTCGAACAACTAAAAATGAAGGAAGATGAGAATATTATAGCCTACTTCTTACAAGTTGATGAAATAGTGAATGCAATCATAGGATTGGGAGAAGAAATTGAAGAATCTGTAATTGTTCAAAAGGTACTAAGATCTCTTCCTATGAGATTTAACCCTAAGATATCAGCACTAGAAGAAAGATCAGGTCTAAACTCAATAATCATGGATGAACTGCATGGAATCTTCATAGTATATGAAATGAGAAATGAACAAGAAAATCCATATGTAAAATAAGTAGCCTTCAAAGCATCCAAAAGATCAAATCAAAAGAAAAGGCAACAATAAGAACATAGAAGCAATAATGATGACTCGGAAGATGATGAAGAAGTGGCCAACTTCGTCAAAAGACTGAACAAGGGAACCGACGGTAAGTATAGAGGTAAGCTTCATTTAATTTATTTTAATTGTGATGGTATTGGTCATTTTTCTAACAAATGTCTCCATAAGAAAAAGAGAAATGATGAAGGTTACTCAAAAGGCAACCAAACATATAAAGGCAAAAGAACTACAAAGAAAATTTTCAAGAAAATCTTGTGCACCAAACAAGACATCTCATCATCAGATGAAGATGAATTCAGTGACAGTGAGACAGAAAGAGTTCTATTCATGGCAGTGGAAGAATTTGATAAAGAAGACTCTGAAGAAGAATATGAAGAAGCCGAAGAAGGATATGAAGAATTCAAAGAAGAAATTGAAGAGGCAGAAGTTGACTTTTGAGAAGAATTAATGTGTGTCATAGAAGTTATAAGAAGAGAAAAGAAGAAGAACAAGAAACTACAAGCTGAACTAGACAAGAAAGAAGACACTCAAGAACTAGAACAAATGATCACAAAATTGAAGGTTCAAATAGAAGAAGATGAAAGAATTGAAGAAGCACTCAAAGAAAAGATAGAAGAAAAGGAAAGGATCATTGGAAACTTGGAAGCAGAAATTGTCACATTAAGAAAGGATATTCAAAAGAAAAATATGCAGAATATCTCAAAAGTTTTGCATGAAATTATCAATAGTCAAAAATCTCATTTTGACAAGACTGGACTTGGATACAATCAGACATAAATGGGATCAAGCTCCAAAACAAAAGAGTAAGAAACACATCCAAAAAGCTATGCAGAAACAATCAGAGGGGATAGGAAGACATAAAAGGAAGATTACAGGGACACTCCTCCACTAAGAAGATTCGGATTTCAGAATCAACAACCAACAAATAGGCCTCAAGAAGAAGAATGATTCATAAGAGCACCTCCTTTCAGAAGATATTCAACTCCCAGGTATCAAACTTTATTTTTTGGTTTATGTTATGCATGTAATATTTTTGAACATAAAGTTGTAAATTGCAGATCTAACAATAGGAACAATAACTACTTTGAAAGTCATACACAAAGGGGTTATCCAAGAAGGCCTAGTGAAACATAGAGAAGAAGTTACAACAAGTTTGAATCTTTGAGCACTGAAGTGGAATGTTACAAATGTAACAATTTTGGATACATGACCAAATATTGCATAATAACAATCCCTCCTAAAGAACTACAATAGAATAACAACAGACATAGACATGAACCTTAGAAAAGGACATGGACAAGAAAGAAGGATCAGTATAACAATGAAGAATGCACACTCGCTCTACGAGCTAAGTAGAAGAAAAGTGGTTGGTATGTTGACAATGGGTGTTCAAAACAAATGACAGGTAATAGATACAGATTTATTACATTACGAAAGGAAAGAGATGGATCAGTCTCATTTGAAAATAATAATTCAGCCAAAATCATTGGAAAATGAACAATCTGAATGGGGAACAAGAATGCAAAGACGAAAAATTTTATACTAGTAGAAAATATGAAACATAATCTTCTAAGTGTGAGTCAAATGTGTGACCAAGGTCATAAAGTTACTTTCGATTCACAAAAGTGTGAGATAAGAAAAAAAGGTTTAGGAAAATTTATTGCTATAGCTGCAAGAATTTCAACCAACATATATGTGTTAAGTGAAATTGGAAATGAAAAATGTTGTTTAGGAAAGGAAGATGAAAGTTGGCTATGGCATAGAAGAATGGGTCACATATATTTTGGTAACCTTGTCAAATTCAACAAAAGAGAAGCAGTCATAGAAATGCCCCAGATCACAAAACCAACCAACACTTTATGCAAGCACTGTCAACAAGGAAAGCAAACAAAGATCAAGTTCAAATCAAAGGAATATTCAATGACAAGACCACTGTAAATTGTACATACTGATCTAGTTGGACCAACTATAGAAAAGGGATTAAATGGTGAGAAATAATTTATGTTGTTAGTTGATGATTATACAAGAATGACTATAGTTTACTTTTTCAAGAATAGGTCAGAAGCTTTTGAAAACTTCAAGATCTACAAAGAAATGGTTGAAAATGAATTGGATTCAAAAACCAAATGCTTGAGATCTGATAATGGAGGAGAACTCACTTCAAAGGAATTTATGGACTACTGCAACAATCATGGAATAAAAAGGCAATTATCCGTTGCTAGGACACCTCAACAGAATGTAGTTGTTGAAAGAAAGAACAAGACAGTACAGGAAATGGCTCGAACAATGCTAATGGATTCAAAATTGACAGATATTTTTTGGACACAAATAGTGCATACAACAGTTCACATTCAAAACAGAGTAATGCTCAGAAACAACACTAACAAAGCTCCTTACGAGCTATGGAAAGGAAGACCAAAAAATGTGAAGAAATTCAGAGTTTTTTGAAGCAAATTCTACATCAAAAGAGAAGATGGCGGAATGGGAAAGTTTGACTCTCGTGTGGACAAAGGACTACTTGTTGGTTACTCAAGTACAAGGAAAGCATACAAGTGTTACAATATGAGATTGAACAAAATTGTGGAAAGCATCAATGTAACAATTAATGAAACAGGTAGACCAAAATCAAAGGAAGAAGAAAATGAATCAATGGAACAACCTTCTGAAGAAGAAGCAGAAAATGAAAAGGAAGTAGAAGAGGAAGATGAAGAGAAACTGATAGAAACAAAAGAGAAATTTCATCAAGTGTCTCCAAAGACACCCAGTAAACGAGTACAGAAGAATCATCCTTCAGATCATATTATTGAAAACAAAGATGCAAGAGTTGAGACCAGAAGAAGAATCCATTCACCGGAACAAACACACCTAGAACTCTTATCTACAATTGAACCAAACTGTTTTGAAGAATCCAGCAAGGATGAATTTTAGAATAAGACCATGGATGAAGAATTGGATCAAATAGAGAAAAATGACACTTGGGAATTGGTTCCAAGACCAAAGAATAAGAATGTGATCGGTACAAAATGGGTTTTCAGGAATAAATTAAATTAAGATGGACAAGTTATAAGGAACAAATCTAGATTGGTATTTAAAGGATATGCACAGATTAAAGGAATCGACTTTGAAGAGACATTTTCCCCAATTGCTAGAATGGAAGCAATTTGTTTTCTTTTAGCCTATGCATGCTCCAAAAATGTTAAATTATATCAGATGGACGTAAAATCAGTTTTTCTGAATGGGGAACTTGAAGAAGAAGTCTACATTGAACAACCAGAAGGATTTCAGTTATCAGAGAACACATATTATGTGTGTAAATTAAAGAAGGCCTTGTATGGTCTAAAATAGGCCCCTAGAGCATGGTACTCTAGACTGGATAAGTATCTGCAGCAGGGAGGTTTCAGAAATGGAAGTGCACACAACAACCTCTACATCAAGGTAAGTCAAGGTAATGTTTTATTAATTGAAGTTTATGTTGATGAATCAAGGATGATTTTAGGGGCTAAATTTCGCTCATGAGATAATTTTCCATGGTTTTTCCAAAAACGAGATTCATTATTTTAAAAATTATTAGCCCAAATTCTATAGGATAACATTATTTTACCTTAAAAATCGCCAAAATTTTATAAAAACTATATAAAATCCTTAGAAATTTGAAAATTTTTACAAAAATATCGCCAATCATTTATATTTGGCATATGAAGGATTAGTAAGATTCGTCAAGGTTTCTACATTTTAAAATAAATTTTCATCCTTAAAATCATCCTTGTTGATGATATTATTTTTGCTAGTGATGATGACAAGTTAAGCTCAAAATTTGCAAAAGATATGCAAAATGAATTTGAAATGTCGTTACTTGGAGAACTATCCTTCTTTTTGGGACTTCATATACGTCAAAGAAACCAGGGAATTTATATTTTTCAAACCAAGTATATCATAGAAATGATAAAGAGGTTAGGAATGGAAGATTGCAAACCAGTTATCACTCCCATGCAAACCAGTTGCAAGTTGAGAAAAGACGATGATTTGAAGTCTACAGATAAGAGACAATACAGGTCAATGATTGGCAGTCTACTATATGTGACAGCATCCAGACTAGCTGTAATGCAGGTAGTTGGACAGGTGGCATGATTTCAAGCAGCACCAAAGGAGTCACATGTGTTAGCAGGGAAGAGGATTTTCAGATATCTCAAAGGAACATAAGAGTTTGGATTATGATGTCCAAAAGGAAAGGATATATCACTTATTGTCTATACAAATGTAGATTGGGAAGGTTGTATTGATGACCGACGAAGCACCAATGGAGCAACGTTCTACTTGGGTGAGTATTTAGTATCATGGATAAGCAAGAAACAATCATCAGTATATTTGTCTACAACCAAGGCAGAGTATATTGCAGCAGCGTCATGTTGTACACAAGTTCTTTGGATGAAACAAACTATGACAGATATACAGGTTAAGTATGATGAGCCCATCCCAATCTATTGTAATAATACAAGTGCCATCAGTATATCAAAGAACCCATTGATTCACTCCAAGACGAAGCACATTCCAATCAAGTATCACTTTCTACGGGAGAAGGTTGCAGAAAATAACATCAGAGTTGAGTATGTGGACAAAAAAGAACAAGTGGCATACATCTTTACAAAACCACTTCCACATGAAGCCTTTGAATATCTTTGTGAGAGACTTGGAGTTATTTCTACTCCAAAATGAATTCTTTTTTGAATTCTTATCTTATATGTCTTAGATGTACACGAGGAAGCACCATAAGAGGACGGTTCAATCAGGGGGAGTAGCCTCGTATGGAAAGATACCTTTTCCATCAATGACAAAAGGGGAGAGATTTATCAGATATAGAGTACAGAGGCGTATCAAATGCAAAGGACAGAGGCATGGTTCCAGGGAGAGTAGATTTATCAGATACAAAGGATAGAGGCATGGTTCCAGGGGGAGTATGAGTGATATGATTTTAGTATTGCATCAGAGTGTTGTCATCAATGCCAAAGGGGGAGATTGTTGATTAAGGTTGGTTGTCATTGATGTCAACCCTTGAAGAAATCCTGATAGCACAAAGGTATGGGTAATGGACCCAAGTTTGTTTGATGACTCATTATTTTCTTGTCATGGTTGATAATAAGTACAAATGGATGAACTCCAAAGTGGTCCCCTTATGGTGAAAGCCCTCACGGGAAGGCGCTTTGCAGATTGAGCTATCCTATAATTATGGTTAGAGAACCCATAATTATTTGTGGAATAATGAGATGAAGGTCAGTGAATTTGTCAGTGAAACTATCCTAGATTGATAATTCTTGTCATGCCATTTCTGGTGGTATGTGGAACGTCACATAACTCCTCACGGTTAGAGAGTTATGGCCATGAGAAGTTGGAGAACCCAGGTTTGGGTAATGGACCCAAGTTTGTTTGATGGATAATGGTATGAGTTTTGATATATTTTTAGGTAATACTATTATATATGGATAGCACATGTCATTCCATTTCTAGTGGTATGTGGAACGTCACATAACTCCTCACAGTTTGAAAGTTATGGACTTGCGAAGTTGGAGGACCCTCATATGTCATCTAGAAGCCCCAAAAGGTCAAAGTAGTCAAAGTGGTTTAAGAGATTTTAAAAGGTAAATAATAGAGTGAAGTGATGCGTTTATTATAATTCAAAGTGAATACAAAATAAATTATTTCAATAATAAATTTAATGGAGAAATTAGAAGTGGGTTAACCCTAAAATAAGGAAAGTGGGCAAAGTGACCTAGAAGATGTTTTTAAGGAAGCTACTTGGAGAGTATAAATAAGAGGCGAGGCTCTCTCATTTTAATTACACTTGAGAATATTGAATATATATAGGTGTCTGAGGTAACCAAAGGATATCTAAGCCAAATTTCTGAGGGAAGGTGAAGAAAAGAGATGGATCAGTCTTCTTTGGAAATAATAATTCATCTAAAATCATTGGAAAAGGAACAATTTGAATGGGGAACAAGAATGCAAAGACAAAAAATGTTCTACTAGTAGAAAATATGAAACATAATACTCTAAGCGTGAGTTGAATGTATGACCAAGGTCATAAAGTTACTTTCGATTCACAAAAGTGTGAGATAAGAAAAGAAGGTTCAGGAAAATTGATTGCTACAGCTGCAAGAACTTCAAGCAACGTATATATGTTAAGTGAAATTGGAAATGAAAATTGTTGTCTAGGAAAGGAAGATGAAAGTTGGCTATGGCACAGAAGAATGGGTCACATACATTTTGATAACATTGTCAAAGTCAACAAAAGAGAAGTAGTCATAGAAATGCCCCAGATCACGAAACCAACCAACACTTTATGCAAGCATTGTCAACAAGGAAAGAAAACAAAGACCAGGTTCAAATCAAAGGAATATTCAATGACAAGACCACTAGAAATTGTACATACTGATCTAGTTGGACCAACTACAGCAAAGGGATTAAATCGTGAGAAACACTTTATGTTGTTAGTTGATGATTATACAAGAATGAATGAAATTTACTTTCTCAAGAATAGGTCAGAAGCTTTTGAAAACTTCAAGATCTACAAAGAAATGGTTGAAAATGAATTGGATTCAAAAATCAAATGCTTGAGATCTGATAATGGAGGAGAACTCACTTCAAAGGAATTTATGGACTACTGCAACAATCATGGAATAAAAAGGCAATTCTTTGTTGCTAGGACACCTCAACAGAATGGAGTTGTTGAAAGAAAGAACAAGAAAGTACAAGAAATGGCTCGAACAATGCTAACGGATTCAAAATTGACAGATATTTTTTGGACACAACCAGTGCATACAACAGTTCACATTCAAAACAGAGTAATGCTTAGAAACAACACTGACAAAACTCAGAAAAGGAGTAATGTGCATCACCATCCAGCATAAGAAGTTGACGATATAGTCACTATGGTTACTTTTATCAAGTGGAATATATATATATAATAAAAAGGACTAAGATCAAGTTTCTAATACCAAGGTCAAGTTTCTAATGAGAGTTACAATCCAAAAAAAAATTGATCATATGAGTATAGTCCAAATAAGGTGGTTATCCAGAAAGGCATACAAGCCTTTACACTCATTATCTGAGTACAACCCAAAGAAGGTGGCATACAAGCTTGGAGTTTTTTTAGAACATCATGAGCCTTTCATATTGATAAGTAAACAACTTGTAGAAAATACTTAACAATTTTACAACTTTAAATAGCATAACTAATAAAAAGTGAAGTGAAACACAATCTTCAATTTGGAGTATTGGTTCTAATTGTTGGAGTTGCATTCATGATGTCTTTCTTAACTAAGACCTTCCCTCCATGGGTTCCATACTCTTTGACTTAGGAGGACCATTTCCAATCCCACTCACACTTGTAGACTCACTTCTTTTGAGACATTAGAATTAAAATTTCTACTACAGGATTAATGGATGGGTTCAATTGTAACCTCATTGTTGATAATTAAAGTCCCTTCCTTTTTCCTAGTGGCCATGAGTGCATAAATGCATGCTTCATAGTTGTTATCTCTTAAGACATAAAACCTCAAAGTGGAGAATGAAGAGCTAAGATGTCTTATTCTACCAAGCAAAGAGGAAAATATCACATCTAATGAGAATGTTCCTTGTTGCATACATTGAATGATGAGCAAAGAGTCTATGATAATGTTCCTTCTTGCATACATTAAATGATGAGAAAAGAGTCTCCAATCATAACCAAGTTGCAGATATTGAGTGATTTAGTAATCTTCAACCCTTGTAGAATACCATAACCTTCTACAAGATTATTG